>JARVJO010051533.1:0-20552 GCA_031762555.1 Cynodonichthys magdalenae | reverse complement strand
TTGCGGATGTTGGAGCATTGAGCTACTAGTTGTTTAGCAGTCACTGTAGACTGGGGATGTCGAAGTAACCATTCCTTGCACAGTCTTTGCATGTACCCTCTCTGATTAGGGTTACTGTATATTAAGGGTATATATATATATATATATATATATACCCTTAATATACAGTAGTAGTGTACTCGATGTGATCCATTTTGCTGTGTTTTTAATCAAAGCACATCACTTCCTGCCCAATATCTGACATTCACGCCTCCTCCAGGTAACGTGACTGTAACCCAGTGAGAACCGTGATTTCTGTTAGGGGTGTCCCAATTCAATATCAGAAATTGTTTCGATAGTAGCCAAAAAAGTGATATTGGATTATATCAGCTTGCATCTAAAATCTCCAATATTAGCTCTCTGATACAAGCTGTCCATCCAATAGTCCACTTAGGATTTCTATCCAGCAGCACTTGGATCCAGCATAAATAACTTAAGTGACCTTGAATAGTTATTTTACACTAGTTTGTTTTTGTTGGATTTATTGAGGTAATTTTTCGGGGTTTTCTGTTTTATTATATATTTATTGTATTTAATTGTGCAATATTCTGATGTTTAAGTTAAAAAAATGTAACCTATTGGGTAATAATAAATGGAACCAGTTTTTCCCTTACCTTTTGTTGGACTATTGTTAAATGTTTGACCTGATCAAGACTTTAAGATTCAACTCTACAAAAAAAGTAATAAAAGTGTAGGATTTGTTCTGATATTGTATCGGGTCAATGTTTGTATCGGCCAGGACTTTGGTCCATTTCTTGTGAACAAAATGCTCAGGTTTGAAGGGTTCTTTTTTCGGACTTCAGCCTCTTCTACAGAAGTTCAACAGGATTTAGATCAGGGTCAGAAGGTCACTTGAGAATAGTCCAGTGTTCAGTCCTTAGCCATTTTTGAGTGGTTTTAGCTGTGCGTTTTGAGTCACTATCCTGTTGAAGAAACCATGATCTGTAACTAAGAGCAAGCTTTCTGACATTAGTCTGGATATTGTACTTCAGTATGTCTTGACAGTCTTAAGATTTTGCTCAGACTGAAGACACAGCATGCCAGATGCAGAAAAGCAGCCCTAGAATATAATCTAGCTTCTTTCATGTTTTACTCTACACTCTAAAAAAGGAATGTTGGATTTACTTAACCATGTTATGTCAACTGGTTCCACTTAACTGAGTTAAGTAAATTCAAAGCAATATAACAGTTTTTTAACCAAAGAACATGAGTATGTTGCTTTGAATTAACTCAACTCAGTTAAGTGGAACCAATTGACATTACATGGTTAAGTAAATCCAACATTTCATTTTTAGAGTGTAGGTACAGTGTTCATTTTTGTGTGTTTCATTTCTGGCTCTATAAACATAGTGCTGGTGGGACTGCCATTTGATTCATCTTTCTGCCATCAATAAATCTGAGTTGCAACATTTTTAAGTCTAACGACTGGTTTATACCCAGTGAAAAATAATGAACTCTCTTCCCGCTGATATATTTGTAAGCTATTCTTTTTTTCACAATAACATTTTCAGCTCGGAGAAACTGCAGGGGAGAAGTCTTATTAAGTCCTCCCTCTGCATCACACATCACAGACAAACAGAAACAACACAGCGAGAGCATGGTTGGTGGAGTGTGTTTATTTTCAGTTGATTATAGAGAATTAGGAAAAGAATGTAGAGAAAGAGCCTTCAACATTTTCCAGCAGGCTTTGCAGGAACGTATCCTTACTCTGCCCAGCCGAGGCCCAACCACACCTGGTCAGCACAGCCGTGGAGAGCTGCCTGTGTCTCCTAGCTGTCTCCAATGTGCACAGAGGTTGTGCTATCTCCTTCCACAAGTTCTTTGACTTTGTAAGTTTTGCTAGAATAGTTGTAATATAGACATATTTTCAGACAGCCTTGGCTTGTTGCTGCTCAGCATAGCAATGAAATGAGATCAGTGTACCTCATTTTAAGCAAATTTTTAAAATGTCGAAAAAAGAGAAAATGCGAATCAGATGTATTTCCGTCTATTAGCTTGGAGCTAAACAATGAAGCATTTGTTTACATTTACTTTTCTCTGTTAAGGTGCCCAAAAGAAGTTGCAGGACCCAAAAAATGTTTTTCCTTAATTCTAATTCTAGTGATGAATGATTGCTTCTGTTCAGCAGTTTTATGTGTCATAAACAGGAACAGAATTTGCACTAGTAACCTGAGACTTTTTCACTGTATAGCAACTTTGTTTTGAATAGTTTGTCCTTTGAGTCATCAAACGAGTTCCAAATAAAAGTTTCTAAGACAGGTTTATTTCACTGAGTAACAAGATCTGATTTATAACTTTAAACTGAACTC
Source organism: Cynodonichthys magdalenae (assembly GCA_031762555.1). Lineage (NCBI taxonomy): Eukaryota > Metazoa > Chordata > Actinopteri > Cyprinodontiformes > Rivulidae > Cynodonichthys > Cynodonichthys magdalenae. The sequence continues at coordinate 18,204 of JARVJO010051533.1, read as the reverse complement.
ATTCTTAAGTGAAGTTACAAGCTCAACATCTTAACAATTCTTGAGCCCAAACTCTCCTTTTTGTCCCTACTGAGAGAATCACACTTTTTTCTGTGAGCATATGGAGCTGCTGAGGCTCTGTCAACTCACTGGAAAAGTCAATCAGTCTCTTCTCTGCTGAGAGGCACAACAGGAGTGCTTCCCCATCCACTCCTCCTGCTGTACTCTGGGACTCGGGCCCTGTTTGCACTGGGCCTTTTTAAGTGAAACCGCAGCTTTTCTTCTGCAGTCTGGCCACTCATTTACGTGACAACTATTGTTTTCTCTGAAACCGAAGGTTTCTGAATCCTGCTTTCAGAGTGGAGTGCGTGCAGTTAAGCTTAGGTTTGCCAGATAAATATAAAAAAAGTTATTTGCCACATCATTCACATTTTTACCAAACACATCACACGCCTTAAGTCACATTCACCTGTTGTGCTGTTTCAAGTCAGACGCGTTAAGTGTGAACGTAGACATGCGTCGGGAGGAGCCTCTTGCTGTTTTCCTCTTCCGGTCTCAGTTTAATGGTGGATGAAATAAAGAAAGTGGCTTTGTAACAGATAATTAATTCATATTTACCAGATAATTCAGAAACCTTTTTGAGTTTGGTGAGTTTCACCACTCCAGGAGCTGCGAGCTGACGAGGCTCACTTTCAGAACTATTTCTGTCCCGAGCAGTTTGATGAGGTGCTGACCAGCATCAGTGCCGATATCTCCTGCCAGAAAACCAACTACAGACGGTCGATTTCAGCTAAAGAGCTCCTGTCCATCTCTCTCAGGTTAATGGGCATCTTTCTGAAAACTGTCATGTTGAAAAATGCACCGCTACGTCACATAGCAGAGTCTCTTTCATTGGTTGACACTCCCCGTCAAGCAGCGAAAGTTCAAATTTTTTTAACTCCAGCGTCGGCTGCTTTGGATGCACCACTCACACGTCAAACCGCACCAACCGCTTCAAAACGCATCGTGCTAAACACGGAGCACCTCCCAACATTCCTTGACACACGTCCACCATAGACTTCGCATAAAAACCTAAAACTCAAAACGCGTTCAGCTTTATTTTACAATACTCTAAACACACACAACAGTTTGGGTCATAATACAACAATTATACAGGGGACATATCATGCAAAATGCACTTATTTAGCTGTTAAATGCATTTTGTGGTGTACTTGGAGTATCTAGAGGCATATTGCAAGGCCCAGTTTGAACCATAGCTGGGCCTGGCTAGGGTTCAAACCCAGGCTCGTCATTTTTGCATTTGCTCTTATGGCCCAGGTCCAAATTTGAATTTAGTCTCTCCTGGTTCTACAAAGAAATCTTTAAATTTTTTGGGTCATATTTTTCAACTTGTTCAGTTTTCTCTATTTTTTGTGACGTTTTCTGAACTATTACATCAGTATTGGTGACAGAACTGCTGAATAAAGCTCCTCTGACTCTGGGTCAGACTCTGACTCCAACATGTAAGGCTGGATGTTGATATATTTCAATTAATTTGTAAATAAAAAGTTTCTGTGCTGCTAGATAGATGTAAACCCCTCTATCAAACTGGAATGAACTGGTCTGGAAGCTGAAAGGTGCGGGATGTGAAGTGCCTTGTTTGCATTTAAGGAGACAGCCTCAAAATGAGTTAATCTGAAGCCTCTTTCATAAGTCAAATCCACGTTATCGCCTCACAGACCTGTCCGGCTTTAATCCCCCCCGGGTCATTCATAAGATCACAGGTGAAGGAGGGCAGGGCCCGCTCACATGAATGTGTTCATAAGTGAAGCAGCAGCGAGGATCCAAAAGAGGCGTGGAGCAGAACTCAGCTGAGCTGAAGTGGAGAGACATATTTATTGTGGGACAGACGTCTGCTGCCTCGTATCAAACAAAACAAGCTAAATTAACTTACTTTAGTGATTCTGTACGGTTTAATAGTTTTAAACCAACTAAAAAGTTGCTGTTTTGTGTCATTTTTAATATTCTCTCGGTAAAATCTGTAGATTAATCCTCCGCCGCTCACTGCTTCTGCGTCATATCAAAAAAGGAACGAAATCAGCTCATTATAGTGAACCTGTGGCTCAACATTTTTTAAACTAACTACAAAGTTGCTGTTCTGTCATCTCTCCAGCCGCACTTACATCTTCCGTGTACCAAGCACGCACAGACAAACTGAATCAACTCATTTTACCAATTTTTGTGGTTAAATATTCTTAAACAAGCTACACAGTTGCTGTTCTGTGTCATTTTTTAATATTCCCTCGGTAATAAATCTGTAGATTAATCCTCCACTGCTCACTGGCTCTGCGTTGTATCAGGAAAAAAAAAAGAAACCGAAATCAGCTCATTATAGTGAACCTGTGGCTCAACATTTTTTTAAACCAACTAGAAGTTGCTGTTTTGTCTCATTTTTAATATTCCCTCTGTAATAAATCTGTTATTTGATTAGATCTTGTGGTCTCTCACTTATATCAGCTCATTATCATTTTCTGAGCTCGGATCCGCAAGTTGCTTTTTCACAAGGTGGTGAGCGGGGCTCGGGACCGGCTCTGATACCACCTCTGCTCGTGGATCAAGGGAGCATCAGAGGTGGGCTAATTTTACTCGCCTTTCCACCTTCGTGTTTTTTCTGAATGCTTGGGGGAGGACAGAACACGCATCAGACCCTGACTGAGCTGTCTTATGAAAGGGGCTAGAGATGCATCAGGACAAAAGGTGGGATATTTAAAATCAGACATTTGGCTAAAAATTTCCTGGTATAAACACCATTGTAATGTTTAGTTTGATGTATTCCACTGTTTTACATAGCATCCTTGTCAACAATTCTTCATCAGGCATAAAAGTTTCCTAAACATTTTTTTTTTGCATTTCATTATTCTTTGTAAAATTTTTAGAGCATCCCAATGTTTTACATGAGGAGTCATTGCCATTTTTCCCTAACAAACACAAAAACTATGATAGTCTTGATGTCAAACAGCCAGGTACTTAGTCATGTGATCGTGTTGTAGGAGGATGACAAATTGGTTTGGGGAATCACTTCTATTGTCTGCAGTTGCAATGTTTACTAAAGAACAAGAGGTGCCAGCCTGCACACCATAGAAGACAACACAACAGGCACAATAATCGCGGTACAGAAAGATGATCACGTCTAAGAGGAATAAAAACAAGACTAAAAATGTCCAAAGTTGGCTACATTTGACGGAAAAATCAACCAAAGAAAGTAAAATGCAGACTGACATTCTATGGAAGGAAAGCGTCCGTAAAAACATGAGCACCTGAGATGGCAACACGCTGCAGCCGTGATTATCCTGTGAACTCACAGGAAGCATAGATGTACGTTGTAGCAGAAATAATCTTTGACAAATAAACTAATTGAAAAAATATTTGCAGATTAGTTGACTATAAAAATAGTCGTTAGCTGCAGCCTTATTGCTGACAACTCGACAGAAAGAAAAACAAAAACAAAAGGATTAGACTTCACAATCCCTTATGTGGATGACCATGTTTATACGGTTCATCTTTGTATCAAGACATTTTAAACGAAAATATTAAATTTTGTGATTTAACACTTTTTTTTTAAACTACCATTGATTAAAATAACAGATGAGTGAACACATATGGACAGAAAACCTTTTAACTCCAGCTTTAAAATGTGTGGATTGTGTAACCATTTGTTTGTAAAGTGTTAGTGTACATCTAGTTCAGAAATTAGGCACTTACACAAAACCAAGTCGCAGGTGCCTAATGGTGGAAGCAAGTCATTATCACTTGTCCACTCTTTGTCCAGAATCTCATATGGACCCAAACCAAAGCCTGATCCTGGACTTACAACTTATCACATTATAAAAAAATAAAAAAAACTCCCTTTTGCATTTTCTCTCTTTATTGTTGTACACACCATTCTCTATAACCACAGCTTTTTGTTTACCAACATAGTGATGTGATGGGCGTTTTGTACCACCCACTATCCCTATTAAGATCTAAGACCTAAAGTGTAGGTGTAGGGTAAAAATGTGGGAATTCAACCAAAGCGATTATGAAAGGAACTTTGGATTTATCTATGTTACCACATGTTTTGGTCCAAAAGGAGTAAAATAAAAAACATAAATAAATAAAATCAGTCAAATGTAACTAAACCTCAGCACAACACACTAAGCTTTGCAGTATTTGCCAATACTGGTGGCATCTTTGAGGTCTCCAGGTGTTGTGTTCTAACAGTGGGACTTTTTAAATACCTAATAGGATTTTGCACCTGAGCTTGAATGGAGCCAAACAGTGTGGAGGTATTTGATTCTGAAATATAGTCCATGTATTACACAAGCAGGCACTTAGGCAAAAGGTGGCAGATGTTTTCCCTCGTCAGGCCTAAGAAATAAATAATTAACTGCAAAGTGCAACAAATGAGTTGTGTTCATTCCATGTGGTGGGTACCTGTGCAGGATACAGGCTCCAGTTTTTTTTTTTTCTTTAGCATTCGAGCTAGAATTTGTTTTAAAGAAACGAAATTTACTGTTTTTACCTTAGAGACAAATGGATATCTGCGTAGAGATCAAAACAAGCAAATACATTAAGCGAACACAAAGGTAGCTTTAAAAACCTTTTGATTTGATTATTAGTAATGGTTAGTTAGGTGAAAAAAAGATAACTTTCATCCCATTAAAAAAATTCAGACTAAAGAGTCAGTATGCACCTAGAAACAAAAGTGCAAAAAGTTAATAATTTTACTTTATATTAAAAAAATGTAATAGTTCACCCAATACCCTACGAATCTAATTTAACAAGCAAAACATTCAAACAGCCAGATTCCAAAAATGAAAACACTATAATTTAAGAACTTCAAGTACTTTGAAGAGAACCTTCTGTCACCCTGTTGTAAGCCAAGACCCAAGCAGAGTTTTAATTTCCAGTGAATTAGTTTGATGAACGTCGACTAAAATGTTATGCCTTATTTCCTCCTTTTCACTTCTTAATAGGACTGAGAAGCAGCAGCCTTTTGTGTTTTTTTTTTTCTTTTTACCTCGCAGTTCATGCACATTTGGCTAAACACACCTTAGAGGCATAATGCAATCAGGGGAACCATACTCTTGTTGCACAGAATACCCAATATTTTGGGAAATTGGTTTCAGTGTGCCCTCATCAAACTCCCGGAATGAAATATGAAACATTTTATAGCTGTGGTATTTGCAAGAATAATGTGCTAGCCAGGTGAATAATCACACAGGCTGGAAAGGACAAACCAGAGCCATAAATAAAATGGGAATTGGACAGAGGAATTACTATTATTTCCTTAGGTTTGTGTTCTGCTGTTTCTATTCTAAATTATCTATCTGGTGCATATACATCTAAAATCAATGCTATGTTTTTTCCTGCTCAGAGTCTTTGAGTATATCAAAACTGTGATGGTAAAAGTTTAAAAGCCACTGCTGATTTACTGGTGCTGTTTACGGAGGTTGTCAACAGTAAACTGAAGCTGAAACCTGCTGTAAAATTAGATTTAAATTCCAGTTTTTTTCTTCTAGAATTCATGAATCACGGTTTCAGTTACATACAGTCATGTACTAAATAATTACAAGGTTGACTAATCTGCATGAGTAGACTCTCAGACATAAAGGTCATTGTAATCATAAATGCTTAAAGAAAAAGACCCCATTTTGTTTTTCGAGCAATACTTTAACTTTCATCCAACAAGAGTCAGGTTAGAGATCGCTTCAGTGACATAGACATTTATAACAGGATTTCTGGAAATATAATCAGCTGTATTCAAAATCTGGGGGGTTTAGTCATTAAAATAAATGAATTGCCACTGTAAAACTTGAAAATTGTAAGTGACATAAGTGTCCTTGCCTGAAGTCAAAATGTGTTCCGGTGTTATGAAAACCAATTTGTGACACAATGTCTGAAAATGTAATCTTGTGTTCTACTACTGCCATAGAGATATCTGAGAAATCACACACACTGTAGTTGTTGCTATTCTTAAAATTAGAGAGAGGCAGATTATTAAACTCTGTAAAATCTCAGTTTAACAATGTCGGGGTGGGCAGAATTGAATTGTGTGCAAGTAATGGTCAGCAAAACTTGCAACGGTTATTATTTGGCACTTGGCGATTCATACGAACAAGTCCGCAAAGAGGACAGACATATAGGACTGGATATTTCCCCGATCGGTCCGCTCGGCGTTCCTCTTCCTCATCAAAGTCCTCACTCTGTCTCAGACTGTTTTTTTCTCCCACCATCTCTGCCTTTGAGCTTCCCCCTACTCTTTGCAAAGGTTCTGACTGCGGCTCGGTCCATCTGTTCGCAGCTTGGGCTGCCCACAGCTCCATCTCAATCAGCTGCAGCTTTACGTTTACTTTGCCTCATTCTTTTGACTCAAAGACACTGAAACTGACCAAACTAAATGCTGAACACACTATACTACACCCTACCACTAAAATCCAAAACATGTCGCTAAATATAAATCTCTTACATCTAATTGCTGGCTCACGCTCCTGCTGTGTCTCTATCCCTACCAAATTTTATTCAACTTCTGCGCCTTTTTATTTTCTTCTTCCTGTAGATTTTTTTGGCACTTGTCAAATAATTTCAGGCCTCAGTCAGAAAGGAGGTAGGCATTTTATGCTGGTTTGATAGAGTTGGGATAAGACTAGAGGGTGAACTGAGATTTTTTTTTGTTTTTTTAAAAGAATCTGCCCCTTTTTTGACATCTCCTAATGTGCTTCAAACATGATGAATATGTTTAAAAAGTGCTGTCAATTATTTATCATAACTCCTGTTTTACTTGACCTTTCAACACAATTTAAAAACTGCTGTATAGCTTGAAGTCTGTACTTTTCACACAAGTTGGAAAAGATTCTTAGAGAGGGCATCTTTCCCACTAAAGTGATTTAAATGAGTCACATGACCATGAAATCCACCATCGAGGGATCACAATTTTTGTGAGCAATTTTATTATTTAATTTTTTATTATTTTATTATAACAATGTATTGTGCTTTATACTGAGTGGGTTCCTTATGTTATTGATAAAATAATGTGTTATGATCTTTGGAGTTTGTGTTTTGCTCTTACTCAGTCCTGTGGTAAATTAGTGTTACTCTGATTTTCAGGTTTGTTGTGCAGCTTCTAATTACTTCCTATTTTGTAGACTTTTTTACAAATATTGGTTTTATTTGCCTTCGTTTATTTTGTCCAACTATTCACACTCAACAATGATTATTTTTGTTACCTATGTGACTATTTAGGCTACATACAGTCATGGATCATTGTGCTATGTTGGTTCCTGCACTATATGGCTCCTTTTGTACTTTGGTTTGTTTCTTGGAAGTCCTGCCTTGCAGCCGTTTTCAGGAGAGGTACATCAATTACACCCAAGTTCTTTAAAGTGTCAACATTTTTCTAAGTGTTGTGAAATAAAATGGTTAAGATAAGCACATTTGGTCATTAGGAAGAACATCTATTATTTATGATCTTTTTTTCCCAGGAAGAGTTATCATTTATAAACAACTATTATTATTTGATTATATTTCAGTGTTGTTTTTACAACAGCTTATTATTCATATGTTTCCCTGCTCAGCAACTGAAACCACAACCTTCAGACTTAAGAGGTGATACCAATATATTTTGTTTTCACTTGTAAATCTGATAACACCAGCTTTATAAAGATAGTGATCTTATTTCTGTTGACTATTCACACATATCTCCTGCCAGTCATACTTAGAGGCATGGTATTAAGAGTAACTATTTTAAAAGTTAACAGAAACCAGTAAGCCTTAAAAAGTAAATCACATAAAAAAGTTGAATAATGCACCTTGTCCACTCAGGTGTTTTGTCAAAAAACAACAAATTAATTGAAAACCTATGTCAATTTAAGTCTTTAAAAAGCCACAAAGCGACAACTTGAAAACGGGATGGATTATGTCCTCTTTGATACTTGTGATTTCACACCACTGACCTGAGTTCAAAAAGTTAGTGGATGATTTCTAATATCTCCCTCAAAAATAAAAAAGGGCAACTCTGTCACACTAAGGAGGTCAAAGAAATCAAGTGAATCAAAAGGAGAGGTAATGCTTTTGGTGAGGTCCATTTCCTAAACTAGATAAAGTGTATCATTGCCAGGGTCAAAAGGAAAGCCTTGTTTCTCATTTTCCAAAGAATTCCATTCAACTATGTGTTCCTTATCTTCCATCCGCAGCCAACTGTATGGTCCAATGCTGCCTTGATAGGACAAGTGTAAGATAAACTTGACAGATCAACTTTTTCGATAGTCACAGAGTCCATAAACAACTGGGGCCGCTAATCTGATAATCCACCAATGAAAGATTAGACGTGGGGGAGTATTATTGTGTTGTCACTCTTGCTTACAGGGTCACATGGGCTTTAACTGCCGGGGTTAGACACCCCTGGGCAAATCCTAAGAAAGTGTCACATCTCAGCAGGTGATGTGCGCTGATAAGACCGATTGGGGAATTATTCAACGGACAAGCAGCAATTATCCAAACTTTTAATATGAAAATCAACTAAATACAGGAGGACAGATGTGTGATTACAGTTGGTGTGCATCTGCAGAGCCTCAAATTAGATTCCGAAAAATAGTGTTTGACTCAACACTATATACACAAACTGTATTTGTATATTTGCCACAGCTGAAAGACAAAAAGAAGTCAATGATGTTTTGCCTGTCTGAGTGAGGTGCTTGTGTTTTTGTGTTAGCAAAATATTCCATGAATGAATTTTGACAAAACTCCCTTAAAATATTGATTAGGTATACTGTTAGGAAGAATAAAAATAGATAAAACGCAACAAATTTGACACATATTAAGAACAATACATAAAACATACTGAACACCGATAAATGTTGCATATTCTATAACTGAAATTACCACAGCTGACTTCCTCTTCTCCGTATATTCCTATTGCATCAACTATCCAAACAGCTTCTGCATATGCTCGCTGCTATCTCACAAGGAGAGCCACAGAGTTGAAGTAATTCAAACATTCTTCAAACTGCAATTTATTTTCCCTGAGTTGTAATTATGGTCTATTAAAATGCAAATGATGTCAATGGCAGAGCAGTGCTAATCACTCAATGTCTGTTTATGGGCAGTGCAGCCACATTAGAGAGACTCACACAGTGGAGACGGAGATGAACAGAGATCCTCTATCTGGGAAGTAGATGGCACACATTTTCTTAATTTAAATACATTCTTTCAATGTGATCATAGTCAAGGTAAATAGTTTATAGTTTGTTACATATGGTTCATGAGAGCACTTCACAGACTTGTAATATAGAAAACTACAATGATCTCTTAATATTTCTCTCATTTCAATTGCTTTTCCAGGTATATAAATGTGTTATATAACCTGTCTACCAAGTGAAATATAAAATTTAGTTCAGGGGTGTTGAACTCATTTTTCCAAGGACCACATGAGCATCATGGTTTCCCTCAAAGGGCTAGCTGTAATTAACTTTGACGTTTCATGTTCAACTTTAACCAAACATGTCACGTTCCTCGTCTCATTGCTATGGCTAAGCGCCGCTAACAAATAACTGAGCTCTATGTGGTATTTCCTGCATAGAAACAGGGTTTTAACACGTCCTCTTATAAATACTGAAAAGTACTGCATGTACAACAGAGTAAATGTGAAAAAATATATACAAAAATACTGTTAAAAGGTTAAAAAAAACAACTTTTACTTTTTGTTGAGTTGTGATACCTGCTGCTATCTTGAAATCTGAACTCTCCCACTTTCAGACAGGGAATTCCCTCTGGAGGGGTGTTCCAGTTTAAATTCACAACTTGTAGGTGGGAAATTCCCATGTCCAACTGGGTCGAAGCAAAAGTAGCTCGCAAAAATGCAGCGAAATGTAAAAATATTTACACGGTGAGATTCACCAGCTGCCAGCTACTTTTGAATCCTGTGCACCTCCACCTAGTGGTAGGATGCCATCATTTTGAGGGTAAAATAGTCAACATGCATTATGGGAGGTGTAGTTTATACTCAATGCTGGCTTTAAAACTGGTTATTTTGAGACATTAACACAGGGTTATTCACTTAAATTTATCAAAGCAAACAGTTCAGGGGCTGGACTATTATTATTCTTCATCTTCTAAATTTGTTTATTTTGTTGCATTGAGTCATAAATTAAAGGCTTACAGTTTATGTGGGCCAAGCCTTTGAGTTTGACACATGATTTAGTTAATCTGTTTAAGACCATATCAAAACTTATACTTGTAGGCAAAATCATTTGTATTTTCATTTGTTGTTATTGTAAGTTTTTAGTGTGTCCAGGGTGCACACAGAATTGTAAACATTTTTTACACATTTTAGTTTTTGATTTATTTGTATAAAATACAAAACTGACCATCCCTTGCTAACAACTAGCCTAGCTTGAACAAAGACTTTGACCCACTTCTCTATCCTCAAAGCAATGTTATATCTGATACAATAGTAACTTATAACTAAACAACAGAATTCCTTTTAAGTATTTACTTGTTTGCAACTCATCAGTACAAAATCCCACTGTGATGGTAAAAAAATTTATCTAAGCCACAGATATAAATGGTTCTAGACTTTTGTTCAGATATTTGATAGAATAAATAAATTTGACACTTCAAAGTATAAAACAAATTTTCCCATAATTGCATCAAGACAATGCAGTACAAGAGGCTTGCTCTAATATTACTGCATATATTATGATCCAAACAAGCTCACCCTTTGCACTTAACAATTACAGATGGGGCTGGATGCAACATTGGAGTGCTTTTATAATCACTAGTTGCCAGATTTGTGAGAATATAAATAGCACTTTCATTCGCTCAATACAGCCGTGCCTCCTCTGCCAGCTCATATTCTAAGCACAAGCTGTGTAATCATGGAGGACTGACTGGACACACTCTGCAGTATTTTTTTGATCAGGAAGGGGAGGCGTCCCCTCGGGCCCTGTCTCCGGCCTGTTGATAAATTCATCTTTCTCGACTGTCCCCTGTAGGAACTAAACGGGGAGAGGGGGACATTGACTTTTCATTAAAGAGATCACTGCATTTGGAAATTGAATTTATTTGGGACTTAAGAACATAACATAGCAGTTTGCGAGTCAGCCTGAAGGCCAGAAAAGAATGCCAATACACAGAAAACTGAATTTTTTGGTTGACTAATAACACTCCTCGTTCCCTCCAGACAAAAACACAAAGGTGTCAAACTGTAACATGCGAAAATTGAAGACTTTGCTAATGTTATAGTTGTTTCTTACAGGGTTTTTGATGCAGTTAGCCTAGATTAAAGTGATGATTGCTGCCTTGGGCTCAGAGCCACATATAAGACGTGTACTGTGTATGAATATTTTAATATATTAAGACTTGTTGACATTCATGTAGTCATTAATGCATATCACCATTAGTGTTTAGTAGAAGAAATCACTGTCATTTAGATGAGAAACAGACTTTAATGAGAGACAGATTTGAAATTCAATTTCTTTTTTTTCCTCTCCACATAATAATGTATGTAATGGGAATTTTTGCAAGAATATGTACATTAAAGTGAACTGCTTATGTTCTATATTATGGTTATTTTGTCATATGATGGCAAGTTCTAAAATAAAATTATGGATAATATCTTTATCTATGATCTATACTTTTACAGATAAAATGCTAATTTGGCTTTGACGTGATGAGATTAATTCTGTTAAAGTCAAAGTCAGAAGACGAGACAATGGAATGAACCATGACTTGCTTTATGAATTTATGTTTTAAGCTGGTTCAAATAATTTCTACAGTGTTTTTGTAAAGGTTGTTTTTGTTGCATTTACATATTGATAACCTTTTGCTGTCAAAAAAATCTACTTTTCTTCTTCTCTTTGTGTATCTAAAAATATATTTAAAGGGAGGATAATTATGCAAAATTGACTCAGCTTAAAATCATGTTATAATGTCATACCCTCATTAAAAACAGACCCAAAGTGTTGCTTAGACTCTTTCATGCATGTTTGAGAAATCCTTGAATTTCCTGCGGTAGCCACGTGGAGCTGCCTAAACACTTGCTTGTACAAAGCACCGCCTATTTACACAAAGCTCCTCCCTGGGGCTCAGCCCCATGATGAGCTCCTGCCCGACAGAGAACCCCTCACCTGTGCCTCCACCACACAGCTCCACCAAACTAGAAAAAACATATCTTAACAACTTTCATGATTTAATTTAAACTATAGCTTCAAAATGATCTATATATTCATAGTTTCTTCAGAAATTGTACTTTCAGTGTCCAACGTGGGATCATTCGTGTAAGGTTCAATTGCATCCTGAGTTGCCATTTTCCAAAACTAATATTGTATAATGTTCTTTCTTTTCTTTTTATAACATACAACGCTCCTACGAAAAGTTGTAAACGGCATGAAGCATTGTTGTGATGAGCTGAAGTGGGAGTGTCAGAAACGGTAGGGGGTTCTTAAAGAGACAGAAGCCAATTTCAAGGTGTTTAGATGCAAAGTCAAATTTATTTTTGAAATGTTCAGCGTTTTTATAATTGAAGGTAACAGTTACTTGATTGTGGTATAGAATTGAACTCTATGCCTAGAAAATGCATAATACACCATTCCCTTTAATATTTTACAGTATATTATTGTCCTGTTAGTTTCATTTAAGTGAAGTCCTTCTTATTTATAGACGCCTAAATTCACGAGGGTTCAGCAAATACCAAAGGTCACTCTCTAAGCACTGTACATTCCACTTAAGCTCTTCTACTTGCTGTAAATTTCATCAAGGTGAGCTAAAGTGTTTACCCCATTAATTTATTTCTGCTGAAGCTGGAGCGCTGACCCATAAAATGAGCTAAGATAATACTGACCTTAACATGGTCTTCTGCACATGGAGGTAATTGCAAAGGCTTCAGATCAATCAATATTGACTTGCCCATTTTTTCCACTTCTCTCCCGCACCACCCCCATCCCGCTTTCCGTTTTCCCACCCGCTACTGCTTGAGCTGAATGTGGAAAATTGGCTTCAGATGGATGGAGAACATATCCGTGATAGTTTAACCTTTATCTAGCCAACATGTTCACTTATCTGTACAATTATAGATTTTGCCACTCAAGCTGTTTCACACAAAATCTGTAGGGTGTTAAAAAGACGAAGAGAGTTACTGACAAGCTAATTGTGAACCGCGTGTGTCAGTTTAAATGTTCTGGATTATTTTACAGGATGTTAATGCAGAATCATATATAAAAATTGGAAACTTTTTTTTTGTGAGACACAAATCAAACGAGAAATATCTGATACCAAGCGAAAAAAGGCTGAGGCAACAAATCAATGAGAAAACAAGCATGTAGACATGCTTGCACGCACACACGCCTTTACATTACAGCCTCTGTGTACTCCAAGGCATTTAATTCCTTTTTAATTTTTCAAGGCAGGGGCACAGACTTAGCAGGCATTTTCATCTTGACTTGATAAATCTCACAATCTTCCTTTCATTGCCTCACTGAAGTAATTTATTTTCTATCTCTCCGAGCTATATTTTCCAGTTAATATTTCATTTTTTTTTCTCCCCACACACCCGCATACACACAACCTGACAACGGATGCCACGAGGGATGATAAGAATTCTGAAACCTTTGCACTCCCGCTCTTAACAGTACTTTGAAGAAATGTAACTTTTACTGACACTTGAAAGACCTCGCTAATGTTGAATTAGAACTTAAGAAGAAGCCATTATGTTTCAACACTTTTGTTCTTCACAGACAACAAGGATTGCCTTTGGATTTCCCGTACTTGTAGGTTTTAGAGAGCGCAAATTCTTGCATTTGATAAAAAATGCTAAAGTACATGACAAATGAGCTGCCCCTAAGGTTAAATAAATAAATAAGTCAAAGGCTAAAACTGGTTTTCATAGTTTTTCCAAAAAGCATGTCCTGCTTTTGTCACATCTGTTTCCGTACCCACCAGCAAAACATTCATCATTTAAATGAGACCAATGTACTTTGTTGTCAGTCAGGATTATGAGGAACATTAAAAGTGTTATTTTACCCATTGATTTACAAAGCCTGCTTGTATTATTTAGTTTAGTTTTTTTCTTTTTAATTCAGCAGAACCGTTTCATGTTCCTTGACTGACTGCGAAGCTGTACCCTTCTGGCTATTGAGCTCACCCTTAATTTGAATTTGATAAGATTTCTTTTAGAGACATTGTTAAGCTAATGTAAATTTTGGAGGCAGGATGAGCCCACCGCTGGCTTAAACTTTGATGAGGTGCTCATATCTAATATCAAAAGCAGATAAAACTCTTATTAGCCCCAGTGGTCTTGCTAGAGTGGAAACTTATTACAAAGAGGAGATGAGATGAAAGCAGATGAAGTAATAAGAGCGCCGGGGGCTTTGTTACATGTCCTTAAGCTTTCTGTTGGGGTCAATTTAATTTTGCGACCTAAATGCTGCAGGTTTACAAATGCAGACAAGTCCACATTGTTTGAGAGATCTAATTCAGACTAATATTTCAGAGACAAACATCTGAGGGATTACAGTGTCTGAAGCCAGAAGCGGTTTGATAATCGGTTGTCATTTTTCGAGTTCCGTGCCCCTCCCAAGCTTTAAGGGTTTCTAAACGTCTTTAGTTCCATCAAGTAGTTGTCAGATTAGTGAGATGCACTTCTTTTAAGAACTATTTCCATGTGCACTGGTTTCTGTTCTTCGTCTTTTGTCTCAAAATGGTTTAAAGAGAATCATGTTAGAAATAGAAAAAAAAGAAGTTGTTTTGAGAAAAATGTCAGTCCTAAAGCTGTGAAGTAGTCAAGAAAAACATTATTTGAAAATTAAACTGCTTGTAAAATATGATGCTAAACAGGATTATTAGAGCAATAACAGATTAGTAGGTGATGATCTGACAACGTATAAACTTCAAAACAAAGTATTCATAGTGTTTTAGACTTTAGTATTCATCCATTTACCATATATCATTTCATCCATTCATTCATACTGTAAATTGTATTAACTGAATCCATCCATCCATCCATCCATCCATCCCCTTTAATCAATTAATCCATCTATCTTCAATATATCATTTAATCCATCCATCTGTTGTCCGTATTCTGTCATTCCTACATGTAAATGCAGCCTTCCATTCACCTAACTGTCCACATGTACTGTAAAGATCTGCCTCTCTTAACCTCTAGAAAGCACAAAGTAAGCACACTGTTTTGTACACCAGCAATCAATGGTTTGGACCAAGAGGAATGAGATTTCACTCTCTGAGTGAGGGATGACATCAATATAAAACATTCACCCTAAACAAGTCGGAAAACACCTTCAGTTCTTGCACTATGTCCCATTGATTTCTGCTCAGCTCAACACAGATTCTGCAGCATTTAGACATTTAACTCCCTTTCAAGCAAAGTCATTACACAGTGGAGCATTTAATTAAGCAAGCACAGCGGTGCAATCTGGATGATTCAGTGTCTGTGGACCAAATTAACATATTTGTGCCTTTGCAGTCTCCGTCAAAGCTGATTTCGACACTTTTTTTATGTTTGAGTGTCTTGTTTGAATAGCATTTCGAAAAACAATTAAAAAATCTAGGTAAGATGTTTAAATTCCCAAAACAAAAAATCCTGATTTAAAATGTTCAGCTGAGCATATGAACAGATCGGTTTGAAACAAAAGAAGCAAAGTGTTCACGGCTGACCTGTTTCCAGCATGTAAGACAACATTTTAGGGGCATGACCACAGATGTGTCTGAGGATGTATCAGGGAGGTGCTCTCACCTCTATCCCTCTGTGAAAAGGTACAGCCTATTGCTTTGTGTGTACGCACTTAAACTGCACCAAATCCCCTAAGTGACACCAAAAATTTAAACTGTTCTTAGTGGGTCAATCACTAGTGTGATGGTTTGCTTTGTTAAAAACACAAAACCAGAGGAAAAAGGACAAACAGAGACCAAAACAGTAACATTTCACATGTATGCACATGCAAAAACCAAAGCTTGTGGCATTTTAGCTTGTACACTGAAAAGAAACCTAATTTCATAATGACCCCAACCCCATTTGCATTTCAGAAACTATATTTTTCCAAAACTTGAACTCTGACATTCTAAACTCAGACTACATGTGTTAATCAAAGTCAAAACTTAATCCAGGCCTGATAAGATGCTCCATTTAACAAGCTCGTCTTTAGCAGGGGGCTCGATCGGGTGAAATGAAGAGGAACTGATTGCTTGTGGTGATTGTGCTGATTGCATTTTAAATTTAAAACTTTTTTTTCCCCTTCCCCCCCTCCAGAGCACTGTCCTGAAGACTTACACAGGAAATGACTGAGCAAGTTTAGGAAGTGTCAACATCTTTAAATCCTATAGAACCTTGGAGAAATACGATACTTATTTAAAATTTTTAAACATTCATTCATATTTTATTGCTTCTACCTCCATGTGACAAACATGTTTAGCAAATTATGCAGACTTATTACCATGCTAAAACCTAAAAAAGCTTCATTCTATAGGACGGAAAAACATTTTAAATTATCCTGTTTATCATTTGCCAGACCAGCATTAATCATCTGCATGTTTTCAAAATTTAATAAAACAAGCCTGTTTTTTAGCAACATTTCTGACCTTCCAATTTTTTTACTCTGACTGCAGCCTGAATTCACAATGATGGGGCTCAGTTATTACCCCCACACATTTTACATGGTTGTACTATAAATGTTGCATAAGTTACATTCAAAAATATACAACCCCATCATTTGCATTAAATACATTAATGTATGCAGTATTTGCGTAATGTGAAGAGATGTTTATGTTCATCTCAGTGCTCTCCATTAAGGATGATCATGTAATCTGTATACATGAGGTTTTAAAACGGAACTAGAGAAATGCTTGTAAATGTCAAGTAGTTTGAAATTTTAAATCTTTCAGTTGACCTAAACACTGGACTAGATGCAGGCCAAGTGGGTATTCAGATGAATCAGAGTATAAGCTTGAGTGTTAATGCAAAATCTCAAGTGGCCTGAGACAAATATGTGCCATCAAACCAGTAGAAAATCTATTCCAGCAGCAGAAATGGTAAACCTGCAAATCATTTTACACAGCAGGCTTTTTGAATTTAGGCATCATGGTGGGTTCACCTGGTGGTGAAGTATTAGTTCCTGTCTGGGAAAAAAAAAAAAAAAATCACTCAATCTTTTTTCTTTAAACCAAGTCGCTTTGTTTGCATCATATTTTACAGGAAAACAAATCATAGGTTTAACACTGAAGTAACACAACTGTCAAAAAAAAAATGTTGAAAAGTAGAAAAAGTTTAAGATTTCTCTCAGTAGTCTGCTCTCAATGTGAGTATAATTTTTTGCAATAAATACAAATGCATTGTTATATTGAAAAAAATCACGCAGCTGAGATGAACAGTTGTTAAGAAACAGTGAACCTCCAAAAAAAATTGCGTTTTGCAGTTTGCAGACTCAACCCTACTATTAGGTAAACACCGTAAATATGCAGAAACTGGAAATACAGTAAATACTGTACGTTCAGTAAAGAACATCATTTATTTTCTCATGCTTTTTTCATGAGTTTTCAAGCTAGATTCTTAATACAATTTTGGTGACTCGAGGTTAAATGAACATGTTAACATGTTTTATTTGGCAAATTCCCATCAATTGTCAAACACTTGGGTGCTGTACCCATGACAAACTGGAATGAAACAGATAAAAATATTGTATGCCGTGAATAATGATATCCTCCTGAAAAAAAAAAAAAAAATCTGTTTACTACTGATTTTAATGCATCACACATACTGTTTTATTTCTAGGTTAACTAGAATATATTTTGATTACTACTTATTTTACCTAATCATCAATTTTTATTATTAAACTGTGATTTAGTCGAGGTGCAATCTGATTTGAGTGACATGCTACAGTTGACTCAAATAGAATTTGCTCTCTTTGACACATTTAGTTAATACACACCCTAATTACGCTGACCACACTGATATTTTTCTCATCAGCTGGCAGGAAGCGTGTGTGAGAATCTGGTCACGTGTTTAAAAGAAGATGGTATTTACTGATTCGGCACCACTTGCAGAAAATAAACGTCTGTGTTTGGCCCAGCGCTGGTGTTGTATGGTCTTCATTCTTACATTCAACATTCAAGTCTATTACAACCTCTGGCAAAAAGTATGGAATCACCAGTCTTGGATGAGCACTCATTCAGACATTTCATGCTGTAAAACAAACTCAGATC
>JARVJO010051413.1:0-16056 GCA_031762555.1 Cynodonichthys magdalenae | reverse complement strand
TAAAAGCTTGATGAGTGAGGATCACATTAAATAAAAGCTTGATGAGCGAGGATCACATTAAATAAAAGCTTGATGAGTGAGGATCACATTAAATAAAAGCTTGATGAGTGAGGATCACATTAAATAAAAGCTTGATGAGCGAGGATCACATTAAATAAAAGCTTGATGAGTGAGGATCACATTAAATAAAAGCTTGATGAGTGAGGATCACATTAAATAAAAGCTTGATGAGCGAGGATCACATTAAATAAAAGCTTGATGAGTGAGGATCACATTAAATAAAAGCTTGATGAGTGAGGATCACATTAAATAAAAGCTTGATGAGCGAGGATCACATTAAATAAAAGCTTGATCAGTGAGAACTAGAGTAAACAGGATAAGATGATGTGGGATACAGATGGTGAAACTCAGACCTTGTTTGCAGTAAAGAGTAGGGGTGTCCCAATTCATTATCAATATTGGATCCAAAATTAGCCAAAAAAATGAATATTGGATTTTATTTGCCTGCATCTAAAATCTCCAATATAAGCACTCAGATACAGACAGTCCATTCCAGTGGTCCGCTCCAGAATTTCTATCCAGCAACGCTTAAATCCAGCATAACTCAAGTGACCTTGACTTGTTATTTTACACTTTTTAAAAGCTGAAATAGTTTTTATCAGATCTATTGGGAATTTTAGGGTCTTCTATTTTATTGTTTATTTTATTTAATTGTAGAATGTTCTTATCCCCTGTGGACAATCCTGAACACTGTCTTGTATGTCCCATTTGAACCCTTCTGTCCACTGGGGATGCTACCCTTTGTGTCCAGTTTGGTCTCTTTAATCCGTTTCTGGGTTTAGTCACAATATTTCCCTTGTGTTTCCCCCTTATGTCACCAACTACACGTTATTTTTTAGGTACTGCACTCGTGTTTTATGTAAAGAGGGTTAGTTGGAGGTGACTCTGGACTAAAACTGTTTGATAGCAACCTTTTGCTTCCTAAAAAGATATAAAGTGGACTTATTTACCTGCCGTTGCCTTGACAATGCTCCAGGGGCCCACAGGTGGTGTTTTGAAGGTCTGCAGTCTCACTACACATAAAACTGGTACAGGTTTCAGGAATAGAGCTCAACAATGAGCCGGCTTTATAAACCAGACCTGAGGAGAGAGATTAAATGTTTCAATCAATAATTCATTTTCAGCAAAAAAATAAAAAATCAAGAGCACTCAGGTATTGTAGTTAAATATTTGGCTCCAGCAGTTTACTGACCTGAATATCTGCAGCCACTTATGTCTGCATAATCAGCATTATAAATATAATCACTGGGGTTTGTTACTGTCAATGTGTCCATAGAGTTATTATTAACCTGGATGTCAACGGCCTGCAGAATCACAAACAAGCAGAGTTAGAACCACTGAAAAAAGACTAAATCCATATTTATTAAGCTGTAAACACAGAAACTCACCACTGTCGCAGTTAAAAAAAGATTCAGCTTCAGAGCTGCTTGTCTCCCAAAACTCCCTATAGACAACTGAGCCTAAAGGCAAAACACAGTAAGGTTTATTACTCTCAAAAACATTTAACAAAGTTTATTATCACATGATTTGATAAAGAACCAGACTCACCACAGAGTCTTCTGACCACAGTTCAAAGTACACGTAACATTTCATTCTGGTCCTGATGTTGGGCACGTTCTCCTGAATCTGTTGTTCTAACACAGAAGATCTTTCATGGATCTCAAAATATGCCTTATCCACTTTAGGCCCCAGCAAACAGTCTCCTCTGGTTTGAGGGTTGTAAAAGCCATTGAAACAGATGGCAATGTTCACACTTGTTATGTTTATCTGGGAAAATCCAACACATGAGCCACAGTTAGAATGAAGTTTTCTGATTTGTTTGTGTCTTCTATCTCTTCAGTCATGTCTTCAGTCTGCTCACAGTGGACACCAAATAATAATCATGACAAAAGATGAAAAGAGACAGAAACAATCTGGAGGTGTTGCAGCATTTACTCACGTATAACTGATTGTATGTCTGTCCATAAAACACAACAGGACATGAGCTGATGTTGAACTCTGAAGAATCTTCAGTTCTCACTGCAGCAGCACCTGGAGACATGAAGACACGTGAGAAGACATGAAGACACGTGAGAAGACATGAAGACACGTGAGCGGTGTGAAATGTAGTCTGTCAACTGTTTGAAGATCAAAGGAATCCTAACATGCTGACTCAGATATAAACAGGTTTAAATTGAAAACTCTAACTATCCAATTCCCACTGAGATGTTCAGCCCTTTCAGAAGATCCAAGAGGGTTCCCAGACCAGAGAAGAGAAGGTTCTGGGTCTGCCAATGGATCCCCTTTAACAGTATGTTAAAAACCTCTGAAAGAAGCTCTTCTATTCAGAATATACAGGTTCCAACTTTCCTAATGTGTTTTTCCAGCTGCAAGGTAGTGCGACCCCGTTGTGCATGACCTGTTCACCTGTTCCCCCAGGTTTTGTCTCATGTATATTTTCTTGAATGGGTGTTGAAGACAAGAGTTTGGCCTCAGATACTTAATTCTTAGTTTGTCCCTCAACTCAAACCTTTTATCCAAAAATATGACTCTTTTAGAAATAAATGAACAACTGAAGTCTTATTGGGAATTTTCAGAAAGTGCATGCGCTTACCTGGTAGTGCAAAGACAGCTGACAGGTAGAGCAGGAGGCGGAACATGTTGAAGGTTACAAATCAGCTGACAGAAAGCTGGA
Source organism: Cynodonichthys magdalenae (assembly GCA_031762555.1). Taxonomy (NCBI): domain Eukaryota; kingdom Metazoa; phylum Chordata; class Actinopteri; order Cyprinodontiformes; family Rivulidae; genus Cynodonichthys; species Cynodonichthys magdalenae. The sequence goes on along the minus strand of JARVJO010051413.1, from coordinate 13,322 downwards.
AGATTGACATCAAAGAGAGAATCAATCATTCACAACATTGCTTGAAACAGAAAGCTGTTGAAAACATGACATAGTTCAACCAAAACTATCTGAATAACTTTATCTCTGTTTAATCTAGACTCTGATAAAATCTTATTCAAACATGTAAAAAATTCCTCCTGTACTTGCATAAACATAGCAAAACACACCCTTCTGATTTGCATATTAGGACTTAGAGAGAACTATCTCAAATATTTAGGTCACACCTATAAAAGTAATGACTTCAAACAGTGATGGCATTAGATTTTTATTACCTAAATTAAAACTATTTTAAAGTTAGGACATAGTGTGTGGAAAAATACAAAAAGGCTGATTGCTTTTAGAAACTTGGTTGAAACATTTTTTTTCTTTTTTTTAACATTATCAGTCTGCAGAGTTGCAGGTAAACTCAGTTTTAAAAGTAGTACCTTCACATAGTGAATCAACCACTTTGCAGATGAATCCCAGAACTAATTGTTCACATAAAAAGGACCATCAGTCTAATGACCCATTGTGTGTGGTAAACAAAGCAGCCACTGTTCAGGAGGATGGCTCAACACAGGAAAACAACATAATCAGGTGGTCCAACACAGGAGAACATCATCAGGTGACTCTACACAGGTAAACAACATCATCATGTGGTCCAACACAGGCAAACAACATCATCAGGTGGTCCAACACAGGAGAAGAACAATACATCATTCCAAGACTCTGCAGTTTACACTCATCTACAGGCCAGGATTCTGCAATCTATACTCATCTACAGGCCAGGGGCCTCATGTATCAACAGTGCGTACGCACAAAAAGCTTGCGTACATCGTTTTCCATGCAAAACTCCAGATGTATCAAAACTGAAATGAAGGTGGAAATGTGCGCAGCCCCACGCCAACTCCAAGACTGGCATACACACATTTCTGTGGTTCAGGTTCCACGGGAGACACTTAGAGGGGATTCTGCGAAATTGATTATTGTTCACATCAGACACACATGATTAACAATTATTACATCCACATTTACACAGATAGATCAAGGACGCGTAAAGTTGTGCCAAAATAACTTTAACAGGAACAGATTCAGTTTTACTGGAGGATATAATAAATAGTGTAACACGCAGCGTGTGTATTTCAGAGTGTGTATTTGAACACAGAGAGTGTATTTAAACACAGATTGTGTATTTATACATGAGAATTTTATGGGCACATGTGAGACACCCCCCCTCAGACACGCCTTCATTTACATGTTAAACAGATGCAGATTACTTCCTGCATGTGTGATGGACATGTTTGATCCCTGTGATCAGAAATGATTTATAGATTCAGAAAAACAATGAATTAAATATAATGTGAGAGAAAAAAATTCCTGAGTAACCATGGGAGTATAATATGTTTGTCAAGCGCAAAGAACGAGAGATTTTGTGTGTGTGTGTGTGGGTGTGTGTGTGTCTGCGTGTCAAGTTGTTATTTGCACCCAGCACAGCCCTCCATTCTGGAAATATTAACTTTTAACATAATAAGATAATTCCTGTAAACACAGAGGAACTCAGATGTTTGGTAGAACAAAGATCTTTGTTTATTTAATAGTTGATATGAAGAAACGAGTCTCTGCTCCTCAGTGGAGAGTTTTAATGACTTCATGATGTTGGAGATTTAAATTTTAGAATCATATAGATGAGGCTGTTCCATCGGGCATCAGAGTGGACTGGACCGACACAGTCCTGATCGATGTGTCAGCCCCCTCTGGAAAGCCCCTGTGGAACCAGTGTGAGCTGCTGCTGCCGCTGCATGTGCACGCGCAGCGCACGGCTCCTCACTGCGCTCCCAGAGCGCTGCAGTGCCAAGCTGCAAACAACTGATGCAGTCGTCATTGTGGATTATCAAATCCTCTCTGTGTACAAATACACACTCTGTGTATAAATACACACTCTGTGTTACACTATTTATTATATCCTCCAGTGAGGCTGAATCGGATCCTGTTGAAGGTATTTTTGGCACAACTTTGCGTGTCCTTTATCTATCTGTGTAAATATGATGTAATAATTGTTAATCATGTGTTTCTGATGTGAACAATAATCATTTTCACATCATTAACAGTTTCCCAGAATCACCTCTAAGTGTCTCCAGTGGAACCAGAACCACAGAAACGTGCGTACTCCAGCCTTGGAGTTGGTGTGGGGCTGCACACATTTCCACGTTCATTTCAGTTTTGCGTGGAAAATGATGTGCGCAAGCTTTTTGTGCGTACGCACTGTTGATACATGAGGCCCCTGTACTCTGCAGTTTACACTCATCTACAGACCAGGACTCAGCAGTTTACACTCATCTACAGACCAGGACTCAGCAGTTTACACTCATCTACAGGCCAGTGGTCACTCTTTCAGGGGTGAAGATGTTCTCATCCTTGATAGAGAGGAACCTTTGTTTGAGAGAGGCGTAAAGAAAGACAATTTGTGAAAATAAAACACCCATCATTAAAGAGGGGTGGAGGCGTCTCTTTCTTACAAAGCTATTATTGCATGACTCAGTAATGATTGGCCATTAGGCTGATCGTGCACTTTTGCATGTGAACAACAGGTTTTGGGTGTCACCAGCAAACTGGTTGATCTACTTGATAAAGGTACTGCTCATGTGGCTGATTACCTGCAGCTCCTCAGACTGAAGACTTCTGGATAAAAGACAAAACGTCCAGAGGACCTGACCCAACCTTGTTAAAACACAGTTTTACTTGTTCATTAAAGGTTTGATCAGGAAGAGCAAAAGTTGTCAAATCACATCATGAAAAAAATATTGTCAGTTTGGAAATTCTGTTTAAACCTTATCGATTTAATATCAAGAATAAAATACCTAAAAACTTTTTCATAGTTACCTTGTGGTGCAAATGCAAACAAACACAACAAATCATTTTAACACCATCAAAACATGAGAAAAAATAAATGAATGTTTGTAGTTCACTCGTTAATGTTAGCAGAACAAATATTTTGAGAAAAAAACATTGAAACTATAAATAAAAGTGCTAAATGAACCCTGCAGTAGAACTTTACTTTGTTTTCATATCTGAAAAAGAGTAGAAAATATGCTGAATATTTCAATGAAACCCTTTTCCACAATTCTAATTTATTTGGTGTGGTGGTAGAGCAGCCGACTTGGGACCAGAAAGTCCCAGGTTTGACTCCCTGCCATGCTGACATGCCACCCTGAGTGAGACACCCAAACCCCAGCTGCTCCCCAGCTGCTCCCCAGGTCCACCTGGGTGTGTCTCCTGTGTGATGGGTCACATGCAGAGCACAAAACTCATCCTTGTATGGGAGCATACACTGAAGACTGATCCAGTTTTCTAATGTATCTCTAAAGTAAAACCTTTTTTTAAACCCAGAATAAAGAAATATAGTAAAACATAAAAGAGTCATCTTCACAGCTGCTTAATACCTGCAGCTGCAAGAAACAGAAAGTAAAAACCAACTAAATTAACATTTAACAAAAATTCATTTTAAATCTGATTATCTTTTCTTCATGTTCCAACATTCAAACAGTTTAATATGACAGAAACACAAAACATGTTTATTACTTTACTAATCTTAGTCACTGAAGTAAAGCAAACTTTATAAATACTGGATCCTAGTTGAAATGTTTCAGTTTTGTCATGTTTGAATTTTCAGTCCATCCTGCACTAAAATCACTCTTTAAACTCCTCAAATATTGGTTCATAAGTAAACAAATAAATCACTTTGGAAATGCAGAAAACGCTCTTATAGAAAACAGACTGAATATTTCCTGGTGGGGGATTTTCTTTTTTTTTTTTAATTTTGAACAAAATAGTTGTTTGAAATTTCATCAAATCAGCAAATTACATTTTAAACTGTAAGAACTTCAAATTTAGATGATTCTTTTCCCTCCACTCAGATGAGGAACCACATAGTGAAATTTCAGGACAATCTGATTCCCTTTAATAAACAACTTTATGTTTGAATGTTTCTAAAAAAAAAGGAAACCAGTGTTTAGTAGATTATTTTGTTGTAACAAGGCTTCTTGGCAGTAAATGTTAGCACCTGGGAGGACCAGAAACTCAAAACTGGAGTCAATAACAACAAAACAAACTGTTGGACAGAGAAGATTTATCAAATCATGCCACAAATGCATGTTCCTTACAAATGTGGCACCATTTTAAAAGTAAATAAACAGACATTCCAACAATATAAGATCTATTACCAAGAAGCTTTGTTACAACAAAGAAATAAGCAAATCTGGGCATTTTTTCAACTAAATTACACTCAAAAAATGATTTGTTGAATTTACTTAATTATGTTATGAAGTGTTTGATTTGGTCGAGTTGAGTAAATATTATTCTAAACTGTTTTAGACCATTGTAACAGGAGAACAATGGAGTATCTGTATATTAACTGCTCACCTGTAAATCCTTTTTAATAAGTGTTATTTACTGGAAAGTACATACTGACCTGACCTAGTAAATCGTGATCATTTTATGACGACAGGAAGATGAGTTTGTTGACAGAAATGTCTGAGTGACTCTCTGACGCTGCTCGAAATCAAAACTTGTGAAACTGGTTTGTTTGTTTCAGATTAATAGAGCCTTTACTTATAAAACAATTATTTTAATGAGTGTTAGCAGAACAGCCGAAGCTCTAAGCACGTTTGGGATCTTAGATGTTCTGTGGTTTCAGCTGCTCTGTTTCTCTGCAAAATGTTTGTGAAAATAAAAACTGGAAGTCAACGCCTGATCTCTTTGGGAAATCATTGTTTACACTAACGTCAGGAGCTGCAACAGTGGATTCATCAAAACAACACACGTGCACACAAACACACACATGCACACCCCAACCCCCCACACACACTGATAGGACAACAGGAAATTAAAAACATACCAAAATACTTTCAGAATAAAACAACTTCCTTATCTCTTCTTGCAGAATTTTGCTCGTTTCACAGCTTTGAAACAAACAAAAACTGGTAAATTTGGCACCGAAACGTGCAGCGTACATGCAATGTAAGTAAATGATGACAAAAATTTTAAAAATAAATTAATTATAAACATTTTTTGTAAAACTTCCCGAGGACACCAGGTCCTGTTTGGATCCACAGCTCTGCAGCAGAACCATCGACATGAACAGAAAACTTTACATCTTTAACTTTTTTCACACAATCCCAGGACAATTGGAGGATTTTTACAGTTTTTTTTGAAGAAATGTTGCACTGAGTTGATGACGTCACTAACGTTTGAACAAACACAAATTATCCATCACAGTGAAGGGATTTTTGTTTTCAGTGTGTCTCACTGCGGTACGACTCATTCTAAACGTTTCATTTAATGTCTTAGATGTAATACATATATTGTACTGGTTTATTCTATAAATCATCACTTGGAATAAAATTCTCAGTTAGGACTGAACCCACAAATGCAGACAGAATCAAGGAACTGAAAAATGAAACTATTAAATCAAACAAAACAAAAGCTGGAATAATAGCAAACTTACAGTAAAACAGAAAAATCAGATAAAATCCAGAATGCTCCAGAGAGAAAGCAGGAACAGCTGACAGGCTGCATGAACTGCAGCTGATGAGGGAAACGGCTGCAGCTGTGACAGGTGAAACATGGAGCAGGTGCAGATGGCATGACGAACTAACAGTAAAAGAAGTAACTGAGGAGAAGGGGCTGATAATTCAAGGAAAACTCAAGGAAGTAAAGATTTATCACCAGAATAACAAAACATAATCAGTAAATCACTCATATCCAAACATCTCAACACACAATTATACCCAAACATAAAGAACATGTGAACAAACTCACCAGAAAACCCAAATTCTGACAATAACATGTGTTTCCTGACACAACTTTTTAAATAAAAAGACTAAATGTTCCTTTATTTAATCTGTGGAGTTGAACTAATGTTTTCATGACTCACACAGGTTTAAACTGTCACAGAGAAATCAAAGCTGTGCTGGGGTCTGGAAGCATGTTTTAAATCACGAGTATCCATGCAGGTCACCTGTCCAGGTTCACACCCGGGTCATTACAGGCACACACCTGACTTTGATGGAAACTGATGATATCTTGTCAGATAGGGCCCCACTGAAAGTCCTGGGTGGGCACCAAAACCAAAAGCCAGAACAGAATTTCAGAATTTGTTCTGTTATATTTAGGTTTTTAGACAAACAGAATCCTGATGAACACAGATTGAATTTAGTTTGTTTACAGTTGATGTTATTCATGGAGAAAAACTCCGTCACCATTAAACATATTGAAGCTTTTTCTCTGTTAAAGTTATACTTACAGAAAAAAAAACATAAACGTTTTGGCCAACAAGGGCCAGTGAGGGTCAGGTTTTCAGTTATTTGTAACAGTTTAAATGTATTAATGTAACTAAATTCTAACAACACTTTGTTGTCAAACAAAACTACAAAATAAAACTAAACTGAACTGAAAAGAGTCCAGATCTGAACCCAAAACTATTCAAATCAGAACCCAGCTGGTCAAATGAAGCAGAAGGAATGTTTATATGGTAACAGAACCTTTGTGTTGTTCATGACTAACATTTGAAATATTTCTGGGAACCGTGAAGATGAAGCTGGAACTGGACCAAACTTCCTGGTGGGTTGGTTCCAGTAAAAAGTCTGAAGTTGTGCCACACCTTGTAAACAAACACGATGTTGTTGTTGGCAGCATAAAATGATATAAAAGAAATTAAAGAAATCTGCAAAGTCGTCATTAAAAGAGGAAACTTGAAAAGGAAATAATAGGATTTTAAAAATCAGATTAGACAGATGTTTAAAAATTAATTCTTCCTTCGAAACGTTTAAGATCTGTTTGGTTATTTGTTTGTATTTGTTTGTTTGAACCATTCAGAGGTGGAGCTGATTATTAAAATCTACAATTTTATCAAATTAAAAGCACAGTTTAATCAATTGATAACTAAAATCTGACCTTTCTAGCATTAATCATTTGTTTAATCTGTTCCCCTGGGTGGGGTGGGGGGCTTTTCATCTCCAGCTCAGGTCCTCCACCAGAGGCCTGGGAGCCTCGGGGTTCTTCTCAGGATCTGTTCCTGGGGCTGAGCTTTTCTGGACTGAGATGTCAGATGTTCCTCCAGGGATCTGCTGGAGCCACTTCTCCAGAGTGAGGGTCCCTGTCCTGAGTGTTAGTGTTTGTTTGTGTTTGTTTGTGTTTGTTTGTGTATGTTAGTGTTTGTTTGTGTATGTTAGTGTAGCTGCCTTCACCTGCCAGGTTCATTCTAGTTCTTCCTTAAGGACTTGGTACTCCTCCATTTTATATATATATATATTAATATATACAGATATATATACTGTATATTATAGTATATGAAAATACTCTAAAGAAAAAGGCTTCAGGTGGATAATAAAACACCACAAGAACAAACAATCATGTATAAAATGTGAGTTAGTGTTTTCAAATAAAAATATAAAAGAGGAAATATTTGATTTAATAAAGTTTTAGGATTAAAACCTTGTCTTCTGGCAGTTTATGATTATTGTTAGAATAATAAAAATGTCCATCATGACACCATGTGACATCCAGCGGGCCTACCCTCCTGTTAGTTTAGAAATCTTGGATTAAATCTGATAAAGTTTCAACTCATTTAGGGGAAATTAAAATAAAAGCAAGATTTTAACAAACGTGAAGATTGAACATACTTAACATTTTAGACAACCTTTAACTTGTAAATAACCTTTTTGCTTTATGCAGCTGTGAAACTTGAGTTTTTTCAGTTTTTAACACAAAAATAAACTTGAAAACTGTCAACTTTGTGAAATAAGGAGAAAACCAGACAAAGCAAACCGTTGCCTTAGTGCAATATAACAAGTCAAAAGTTAAGACTCGATGATTATCACAACATGAATTTTCCCAGCTAACCTCTGTAGCTGTGACTGAAAACACAAACACTTCATTTTCATTAAAGAAAACAACAAATACTCACATATGAGGCGCTGCTTCCAGGAAAGTTTAGTTCTTTAGGTTTAAAACGACTCCAAACACCAGTTTTTCAAAGGTTTGTAAATCCTTGCGAGAAGCCATGACACAAACAGTTTGTTGAGTTTCTTTAATTCTTACTGAGGAGGAATTCTATCACAAAGTCAGACGTGTTCTGTTCCTGCATACCAACACACCTCTGCCTCATTTGCATTTAGACTCAGACAAAGACTGGTTTCTACGTCAGAGCTGAAGAAAGAAGAACCTGAGTTCATTCTCTGTAATTAAAACGTCAAACACCTTTAGTGTCTTCAGTTATTGTCAGAAACAGGTGGAGCAAAAGTTTCCTGCATCATCGTGACATCATCTATTATGAAAATAATGTTATGGTGTGTCTGAGAAGAACCATTGGGTGTTACTGGTTGCAGATTGGTTTTATTAAAGAAATGATGTTAAAGATCAGTCATGTTGGTCGCTCGTGCATAAACAGCTGTGAAATGAAACGGTTTGGTCTACAGAAGATGTAGGTTTGCGTGACCACGTGCTGCCTCGTTACCATGGTGATATGTTTTATATCACATCGCTTCAGTTGATGTTTTTCAAGGTATTACTTCACAAAATTTGGTTTTAATAAAAAATGTAATAAATAAATAAATAAATAAAAAGCATTAATAATTTGGGTTTAGCTCCAGTATCAGTACTTGTATCTGCATTTTATTTAACATCTCATTGTAACAAAAGTTTCTTCAGCCGAGTGGCTAAAGTTACATTTTATGGTCTGTGATAAAGTTCCAAACGCTGCCATAAAATAAAAAAACAAACCTTCGCCATCTTTGTGTCTGTGTTTAATTTGCTGATGGAGCAATGAATTCTGGGAAACCTATGGGCGCCTACGAATTGGGACAGCCTACGGCGCGGGGCAGTGACGTAAGATTCAAAATATACAGCTGACGTCAGCTGAAACCCATGAATTGAGACACAGATAAACTATGGTAGACCCAATGACTCTCAGATAAAGTACAGAGGACCCACAAGCCCCACATAGGTATGGAGGACCCAATGAACCTCAGATAAAGTATGGTAAGCCCACTTGACCCCCAGATAAAGTATGGAGGACTCACAAGTCCCTAGATAAGTATGGAGGACCCACTAACCTCTAGGTAAAAGAGGAACCACAAACACACAAATAAGTGGAGGACTCACAAAACCATAATAAAAGCCCCTAGATAAGTAAGGAGGATCCACTGACCCCAAGATAAGTATGGAGGACTCATTGACCTTCAGATTAAGATTGGAGGACCCACTGACCCCTCAAAGGAAGTATGGCAGACCCACTGATCCAAAGATAAAGTATGGCAGACCCACTGACCCCTCAAAGGAAATATGGCAGAACCACTGATCCAAAGATAAAGTATGGCAGACCCACTGACCCCTCAAAGGAAATATGGCAGAACCACTGATCCAAAGATAAAGTGTGTTACAGTAATCCAGTCAGGTGCTGATGAAGGCGTGGATTACCATCTTAAAGTGTTTTTCAGGAAGGATGAGTTTTACTTCCTCAAATGGTAAAATAAATTGAATGAATTTACTGATCAAACTGTACAGTTTGAAGTCAGTATTGAGATGAAAGTATGAGTTCCTCACAGTTTGCTGCAGTGGATCAAATAATTTGTGTTTTCATTTCTGCTCACCTTTGTACTTTTAACACAACTATTTTTCAGATCGTCTCCATCTTGTCTCAGGTTTCATACCTCTTATTGTGTGAAGTGAGGGGAAGAAAAAAAAGCATAACGAAACTTCAGCCTTCATCATCATCATCATAACAAGCTGTTATATAATATAATCCCCGGAACCTCTGCTGCAGATTCTTTCTCTTCACTGTCAAAAATACGAAAGCAACACATATTTGACCATGACAAGTTTGCTTCAGGTGACATTTAAACTCTCTGGATTTGGAAAGAGTTCAATCAGCCGGATTAATAAAGTCTCATTAAAATAATCCCAGGTGCAGTTTTCCTGTTGCTTCCAATTTCATGAGGAAATGCTTCACGCATCAGCTGGTCACAACAATATATGACGACATGAGAACACACTGTATAAGTCATGAAAACGTTACTAAGACGTGCCAGGAAATTAATTCATCATTTAATTACCTGTAAAATACTTTATTTCACGTTTAAGAGTACGTTACACAGAGGTTTTATTAATAATTATAATAAACCCATAACAAACCCATTATATCTCACTGATTCTCAATTTGTCTCTGATTTAGTTTTTCTCACATTCTCATGTTTTTCTTTCCCTCATTTAACTTTCCTGCAGTGACTCAGGCTAAATAAAAACTAAAACTTTTAAATTTACATATTTAATGTGTCACTTATAGTTGTGCAGGATACTCATAAATGTTGTGTATAAAGCTTTACATCTGGAATACCGATCATGTTTATCATACATGATACAACTGGAACATTTCTGCAGGAAGTGCTACAGCTAACTGCTTTGCTGTATTTGCTGTAAACTGCCGTGAAATCTGACTCAGACTAGCCTTTAGCTCATCAGTCTGGTCCAAATTAAACTCTTTTTTCCCGACTTTGTTCAAAAAACCTTTTAGAACAAGTTGGAAATTATTTATTCCCACAGAAACATACTTTAAAAGATTTAAATTGTCATTATAATTATATTGTTATACTTCCTGATTTTTTTCTCATGATAATATATTTTATCTTAAAGGCTCTGCACCAACTCACTATGTTTAGCAATTTCTGTTAATTAATGCAAAATATTTGCAAAAAAATATTTTAGGTTAAAACTTGTTTTGTGATAAATTGTTAATTAGAAGGAATATTTTGGGGGAATTAAAGTTTTTTTGTACCAGCAAGATCTTTAATCAAGTCTCTGCAGGAAGTCCTTCAGCTCATTGAATTGTTTTTATTTTAAATTTAAACAAAACTTGTTTTCTAATATATGCTTACTTTTACAGTGCTGATATTTGTAGTATTACATTAACTAAACAAAAACAACTAAAAACTGGAATTCTGATTATTAATAGTATTAATATTTAATTTAAATAATTAATTTATTTAATACACTTTATTTATTTTTTTATATATAAATTTTGGATTCAACCAGGCAAAATAACAAAGTCTTTGGAACATTTTGTTCTACATTTATAAATAGAATCTGATAGTCTATAAAAACGTTCCACAGTGAAAACATCACAAAGTGCCCATGCACGTATTTAACCTCACCGACATGCCTTTCTTTGGATTTGCATGTTAAAACTTGGAACCACATCTAAATTTTTCAGATCACAGATAAGATAAATAAATACCGCATATGTTTGCATTTTTATTTGTTAGGTTTATGTTTTGCTTTAATACTTACTGAAAAAAATATTAAGTGTTTGAATCTCAAAGTTGTCAAAGAAACCTTTAATCTGCTGGAAACATCTTGAGAGTAAATAAAAACCAAATGACACTAAAAACTAAAGTACATTGATTTATACATGTCTGAAGTACAAGTATTTTTCCTCTGCTGTCCTCAGCTTTATGATAAACTTTCAATCAGTATTTTCTTCTTACTTTTTATTGTCAGTCATGAGACATATTGCAGTTTTGTGGCTAAAAAAAACTGTTTATGTTAAAATGTAAAGTTGTTTATGTAAAGTTAATTTTATGTTGGGAACGACCAGAGCCAAAGCTGACGTGGGCTTGGACCCCGGTCATGACTGCTTCACAGTTCGAGTCTTCTTTTTTTTAGTTCTTCACATTTAAACCAGAAACTGAAGGGCGTTCAGCAGGAGAGAATGCCTTTGACACTCATAATTATGCTGAATGATTTAATTATAATTATTAACCTGGATCTCTGAGAAAATGCCAACAGTTATAATTATGTTTTAAACATTTCTGTCAAACACAGACCCAGACATTCTCCTCACAGATGAAGCTGTTCATAATAAAATTACCTCTGAGTTTGATCGATGTAACAGAAAGCTCTCGTGACCTCCTACAGGTTTATTTTCAGCCTAAACACAACTTTTTACTATTATATGTTTGTTCAAGATCCAATAAAAAATAATATGAAAACAGCTTTAGAAGAAAATAAAATCTGTTATTTCTCTGTTGTTGTTGTTTTCTGTAGTTTTTGCAGAAGTACTTTAACATGAAAGAATTATTCTAGAGGTATTCTCAGATAAAAACAGTTCTGAGGTTAACTTTAGTTTGAGATTTGGGATTAGCTCTGGTTCTAATGATCAGGCTGCAGAACCAGGTGGTCCAAACGAGACACAATAACAGAAAACAGTGATGAATTGAGAGGATTTCCTTGAACACAGCTCACAAATTATCCTTCAGCTGTCCTTCATGTCTCACATCCAACAGCTGGTTAATAAGAAGCTGAAACTTTAACGTCACTTAAATGAAGTCTTGTCTTTTTTTAAAAGCTAAACTCCGCCCACATGATTCAGTATTTTCAGATGATGATGAGATCTGACATGTTGGTCTTCATCCAGGTTCAGTTCTCTTTCCTCTAACTGTTTTTCTTTCACTTCATGATTGTCTCAGAATTAGTTTTATGATCATCTGTCCAACTAAATAAAACCTTAAAAGAAAACAAGATTTGTATCTTTTAACTTACAGAGTGTAAAAATAAAGTCAGTTTGTGTTCTAACTGTTGGAGGCGGAGCAGCTCTTTACTGACATCTGCTGGTTCAAAATGAAAACTGCTCTGAAGACTTGAGACGTGAATATTTGTAAAAACTACAGGAAACAAAAACAACTCTGCAGCTGAACAACACAGACAGATAAACTGTGGCCTAAAGGTCATTAAAATAAACTTTAACTAATAATTCATGTGCCAAAGTCTAAATAAACTATTTTACACTGAAATAAAATCAGAAAACTGCTTTCAGAAGTGATGCTCTGTGGTGACATCATCATAGTCATCATCCAATCCCTGCTCAGTGGGAGTGGGTGAGGTCATCACCATAGAGACAGGCAGGTCACTTCCTGTAAACAGTGAGCAATAATTGATTGATTGATTGATTGATTGATTGATTGATTGATTGATTGATTGATTGATTGACAGCTCAGTGCTGGACTCAGAGTGGTACCTTTGGTTCTGTGTTGATATAAAGACACCAGGAGGACAGTGGAGATGAAGTATGGACAGAACACCACCAGGTGGAGGACAGGTCTGACCCCCAGGGAGGCTGAGGCAGGGGTCGGAGCTCCTGAGGGGGGCGGGGCTGTAGTTGAAGGTTTTTCTGCCGACAGAATCCCACCTGATCAGGTGACTGAGATTAAAAATAGAGTTCAAACCTCAGAAGAGTCTCCTGACCTGAGACAGAGATCCAGCTGGGTTCAGAC
>JARVJO010051275.1:0-20647 GCA_031762555.1 Cynodonichthys magdalenae | reverse complement strand
ATTTGGTTGATTAGTGATGAGTAGTTAGCTGAAAATCTGATTGATGGCCAGTCAGTGCAGGATATTTCTATGCTAACTACAGACACTGCTAACAGGGGGTCTGAGGAGATGGTCAACTATAGTAGGGGTCTCAGCTACATAGATGAGTGGTTTGTAAACATTTAGAATCAGGAAGGATTAAGTTGCAGTTGGTGTATGTACGGGGTTCTGATGTCCACTGTAGTGGACATGTGTGATCTCAAAAATAAATAAAAATAATAAAAAAAAATTTCAGTATTCTAATAACCTAACAAACATTGTGGAATTAAAAAAAAATTGTAATTGGACAATATTTTTTTTCCTGGTAGTCAGGAGGATATATCCTAACATTATCATGCTACTGTCAAGTGTCCAATATTAAATTTCGGCAGAGAGAAGAAAGGGTACTACACATTGTCTGTTTTTCTTTTTTTTGTTGGGGGGGTGGCACATGAATTGTATGTGTTAAATTTATCTGAATTATGTAACTTATCTGTTAAAGGTTAAACATAAGAGCTTATACTTGGACCTTACCTGATTTTACTATGTTTTTATTTTTAATCTTTATTTGCTGCCATGTCTGTTTGGTAAGCTGGGTTCAGCTACACATATTTAATGCACACACCACTTGAGTAATTGTAAAGAATAAAAGTTTAGATTTCTGTGAATCACACATTAACTTAATCAGCAATTATTTGCTGCATAACTTATTTTCTCTTGCAGCAGCAACTGTATTGTGTTTTGACTCAGAATTAAGTTGCCCAGTTGATATCACCTGTTCTGAAACTGAAAATCCTGAGTATCACAGAGTGAAGTAAGTTGATTCAGAGTATCTGCATTAACCCAGGGTTTGTTAAGCCTGCTTTCTGAAATGGAGCCCTGGTCAGTAAGAGGACTAGGAAGTGGTGGGAACAGCTAACCAACAAGTTATCTAAAGCAAATCTCATCTCCGCTAATGCTAAACCACTAAAAACTTTACAAAATTAGTGGAGGTTAATGCTAATTGCACCTAAGACCAGAGCTGCCAACTCTCACACACGCACACATACAAACACACACACAATTGACTACACTCATACAGCACCTGGAGTGACTGAGTAAAATAGCCCTGCTCTAATGTCCATAATTCACACACCTAACAGCACAAACAAATGATATAATCTGTGAGTACCAGTACATCAGGATCACTACACACACACAACCATGTTTAAACTTTGGTTTAGTTTTAGCTCACATGAAGACAAGCATGAACTCATCTTAGTATTAATACACACACAAATAAAGTTTACTTCTCACGTGAAGTAAGAAGTACCAGATTATGACCTCTCATTCCAACAAGTACAGGTGTGTGTGTGTATGTGTGTGTGAACTTGTTTCTCCTACAGAGAGAGAACCATGTTAGGTTTTAACCAACTAAGTGTGGGCATTTTTGGGAAGTGAGGAAATTTTCCCAGTCTTCACTTTATTTGCAGCTTTACTGCGCTTTATTAGTTAGGTTCAGAGGCATGGAGTGAATAAAGTTTTGGTTTAGGTTAGGGTTAGCTATAGACCAGTAATGGTTCATTTTAGAGAAAATGTCTGGTTAGGCATAAATACAGTTAAAAAAATGAATGGAAGTCAATACATTGTCCTCAGTTTGATGCAAGTACAACGACGTGTGTGTGGGGGCATTTTTTTGCTACATCTTTGGAACTATTTTCCAGAAAAAGGCAGCATCATGGAGACTAAAGCCTGGTCCCCACAGGTACGGATGTTAATTTCAAGTGGGGGTCAGGGTTAGGCTATAAAAATTACAAAAAAATGAATGGAAGTCAATCCATGGTCCCCACAGGGATATAAAAGTGAACCTGTGTGTGTGTGCGTGCTTCTGTTAGTGTGTGTTTACAGGAGTGTGTGCCTGTTTACATAGTGGAAAAAAGTAGCACTGTGGATCATGATGGAAAAATGTAGGTAAATTCTTTGACACACCCATATGTTTTGTTCTAAAGACAGCTTGACTAAAAGTATCATTTTTAGCAGGAACAGACAAACTGATCAGCAGTAAATAGACGTCGAAGAAGCTTTTATTTTGAGATGACAGACAAACTTCTGTTAAATCTGAGTGGCAGCTTTAAGAGCTGTGTCTTTAACACAAGTGAGTCCAAACAGAAAATAAGAATGTTGCGCTTGAACGCCACAAAAAAAGAATCACCAAAGTCAACGACTAAAAGAAAATCATTATACTCCTGTTTTAGTGTTGTGCTGTGCTTTAAAACATTTTTAGACTCAAGGTGTGACTGCATCTGAGTGTAAAAATATTTTTTTCTTAAATGTGCTACTTCCTTTGCCCTGCCTTATTTGGGCATTCCTGTTTATGATTTTTTTTCTTGTATGTGAATGTATTTCATTCATTCATTTCATTTATTATATAAATGGCACTGCATATAGTATACAGTAACATTATTATAAATGGATAACACAATAAAACATAAAGCTTATTTCCATTGTGGTCCAACACATAATCATCACACACAATCACTTGTATAACAGATAACATCAGATACAAGAAAAACATCACATGCAATGGAAAAAATGAATAATAGATATAATCATCAAATTCTTGCCTAACTAACCTTTGGAATAGGAACTGTTTAACTTGACACTTGAACACTGGCTTGCAGTCACTTAAATATGTTCAGGTAACTTATTCCACAACAATACACCAGTATAATGAAAGGAAAATTTGCCATAGGATTTGACAGCTGGAACTTGTAATGACTTTTTACTGAACTTTGTTCTGATTGAGTGGTGATTTCTTACTGGTTCAAACTGTTGAGATAATTAATTTGTGGCTTTATCGTTTGCAATACTATGAAGAAGATTATATTTTAATTGATTAACCCATGGCTCAAACAGTAGCATTCCAACATAACTAAACTCCTGAGCTCCAACGTGTGTGTGAGTTTCTACAATAATAGATATTGTATCACTTTGTTCTGAGTATGCTGGGTCTTGTAGTGCTTAGTCTGGAATACCAGAATGTGCAAGTGTGGTCAAAGTGACACTGTACTAGGGTTGACACAAGCATTTTTTTAGTTTTTAGGTTGATATTTCCAGCTTGTCTATATAGAAATTTAAGCCTGGCATTTGTTTTTTTAAAACATTTTCTGCTACATCTGTCCCAGATAAGGCTTGGTCAAGTTTGACATCAAGACAGTTCACCACCGTTTTACATTGTGATAGATTACCTTCACATTGTACTTGGATACTGTTCTCTTGGCGAAGTTTGTGTTTAGAGCCAAAGAATACAGTAAACACTCCATCTTTCCCATGTGTAAGGATAACCTGTTATCAATCAGTCATTCTCTAACAGATTCCATCTCTGAGGAGAGTGTTTTTACCAATATCCTCGGTGTTATTTCCTGAGGTCTTCAGTGCCGTGTCATCTGCATATAAAGATTTTTTACAGCGAACTGCTGATAAAATATCATTAACATATATTAAAAACAGGAAAGGGCCTAAAACGGACCCTTGTGGTACTCCTCCTATAATATAAGCTGTGTCAGAGACTATGCTACCTATCTCGACTATCTGTTTTTGACTGGACAAGTATCATCGAAACCAATTAATGGCTGAAGTATGACATCCCAAAGCTTCAAGTTTCTGTAGTAAGATTCCGTGATCTACCATATTGAATGCTTTGTGGAGATCCATAAGAACCATACCTATATGATGCCATTTATCCTGCTCCTGTTTGATATGATCAGTTATCTTTACCAAACAAGTCTCATTGGAATAGACATATCTAAAACCGGACTGATATTTATATGAGTTTATGGGTCCAGAGATACTCTTCTAATTGATTATAGATTATGACTAATCAGTTCTGACAACACAACAGTACAACCAGTTTAAAGACGATGATAGAAAAGGATTTTGAATTAAAAAATGTAAGGGTTATTAAATGAATTAAAAAGTCAAATATGGAAACAACAGGTTTGAGATTTTTAGTAAAATTTAGATATTGAACTTTGGGAACTAGTTCAAGAGAGAATAAAAGATTTCTTTAAAACTTGATGTTAATTAAATCTACAGGAAAATATTACAGACAGTAACAAGATGGTGGTGTATATATACAGTGGATCTTACATTTACAAAAAATAAAACTGAAAAAGAAAAAAAATGAAATGAATTAACTAAAAAAACAAAATTTTACCTGCCAATAATCAAGTGTGCTATTATTTAATTAGTCTACACTACAGGAAATGACACTACAGAATGTAACTAGGCCATCTCTGCAAACAAATGTGGTGGTATAGTGGATCTAATGAGAAATAATTTATGCAGTTTAACAGATCCTTGTAATTAAATGAACAGAAAAACTCCTGTTAAATCATGTCTTTAAAAAGACATGATTCCAAACAGGAAACAAATTGATGGATCCACCAAAAGCAGAATCCCCAGAGTCAACAACTAAATACTCCTGTTTCAGTGTTGTGCTGTGCTTTTAAAGCAAAGTGAAACTTTTCAGATACAAGGTGTGATTGCATCTGGGTGTAAAAACCTTTTTTTGTTAATATAACTTTAAATTTAAAAAGAGCTTAGAAATGGTTTGAAAGAACAGAGAGTTGTAAATGAGATCTCCATGTGCTACTTCCTGTGCCATGCCTTATTTGGGCAGGGCCTTAATTGGGCAATCCTGTTCATGATATTTTTTTTCTTGTCTGTAAATGTTTGACTCATCAGTTCTAACAAAACAGCAGTATAACCAGTTTAATGAAAAGATGTGTGATGAAACATTAAAAAGCCAACAGGAAGTTAAAAGCTGGAAGACTATAATAAATAAAACTACAGACAAGTGTCCACTGTAGGACTGTCCACTAACTTCCTGTCTTTACGTACGAGGAAAACAACAAAACATGTGCATAGTTTCTTTTACTTTCTACACAGGAATAAGTATTTTGCTTTGCCTCCATGTCTGAAAAGTGAAGCAAGTGCTAATTAAATGTGTTTTTCTGTGATAGTTCTGAAATTTTCTGGGGTCTTTGATCAGCAGTAAAACAAAGCATCATTGGCTGTGATTGGTGGAGACTAGCTGAGTCAATAGGGGGGAGGGGGGAGGGGGTCTTTAAAATGTCTTGTAATCTTTACTGAGGTTCTTAATTTCCTCTCACAAGTGTCAGAGGCTCTCAGTGTTTACAATTTGTTGATAAAAACTATAACAAAATATTTTTCAAAGCAGTCACTGTGTTATCATGGGTCTCTGATTCTAGAGGTCTGGAGCACAACTTTTACACCTTTCAGCTCTCCATATGACAAAAACATCCGAATGTCCACAATTAAAAAACACAACAATGAGCTGACGTGGGCTTGAGTTAAACACACACAGTATGTACAGCTCCCACCTACGCCTGGTGACTCAAATGATTCATCATTTCTAGAGTAAAACCCAAACTATTCCCCCTCGAATAAAAATATGTTCTGATGTTCAGGACCAAAAAAGAAGCTCGACTTCCAAAAGCCACACCTTCAAGCTGGACCGGACAAAACAAACGTCTTCTACAGTTTGATGGTTGGACAAGACAAAGACTGAGTTATTGGGCCACATTGCCAAGAAGTATATTTGGAGGAGTCAAGGTGAGGCTATCAGCTGTCAAACATGGTGGTGGTAGCATCATGCTGTGGTGCTGGTGCTCTGCACAAAGACGAGAAAGTTATGATCCTTATAGTTTCAAGTTTCATTTCATTATCCTAATAGCATAAATGCCCAAATCATCTTTGGCCAAATATAACTTAGGCAATTATGCTATTAGGCTAACGATTTGCTAAAAGTAAAACAAGTTAATGTGAGTTAGTTTTTAGTGAAACAACTATAAAATGCATTATTTATATCAGACCCAAACCACTGAAGAGCAGTTAACACAAAATTCATGCCTTATCTTGGAAAAGTGACTTAGAGGTTTGGTAGCTGCCCATTCCTCAGCCTTATCATCAAAAACACATGTTCCAGAAGCAAGCCGGGGTAAACCATGCAGAAACTCACAGATGAAGCAAACTCTGACTGAGTAAGATGTTGATGAGCTGCAGTTTCCAGTAGATGAACTGGAACTATATGCTCTATGTTACTGAACCTAACAGCTCAAAAGACCAGAAGTTACTCAACTATGAGCCCAATCCAAGTCCTCAGCTCAGAATTATCCAACATAGTTGGCATATTGACTGATTCACCACTTTGTTTTTATCCCAACTGGTATCAACAGGTTCTCGTCAGTTGAAACCCACTACTTCCTGTTGGACAGTGTATCTGCTCCCTGCACACTTCAGCTTGTTAGATAGGGTTAAACTTACAAACACAACAAGGTTTACTGAACTCCATGATAATGAGGAGCTTGTGGTTCTTTCTGTAGCAGCCTTTTGAAAACTATTGTACTAACACACATTGAAGAATATGTTTTTGAAAAGAAAAACAGATATGGTAAAACAATAAATAAATAAAACAAAAAAATATGTAAAGTGATGAGCTTTAAGAATTGAGCAAAAAATGCAGCAGATGACGTGTCAGATAGGATCGTGTGTCTGAAGTTAGAAGCTCTGATGTTTAATGTTGTCAGTGGTTCTGCTCCACAGGTTGGATGTGAGGAAAAGGACAAAGAGGAACACAGAGTGACCTGTAAGAGTGGAGGCAGGAGGACTCGGGTAGACTACATTCTGTGTAGAAGATGTCACAAGAGAGAGATGAGGGACTGCAATGAATGGACAAGATCAGGAATGAGCTGATCAGGGGTACAGTACAAGTTGACTGACCATGGAGATAAAGAGAGGCTAGACTGAGATGGTTTGGACATGTCCCGAGGAGGGACACTGATAACATTGGGTTGAATGTGTTCAGAGGAGGGACATTGGGTGTATTGGTTTGGATGTGTTAAGAAGAAAAACTGGGAACACTGAGTTGGACAGGTCTAGAGGAGGGTTTATTTATTCATTTATGCATTTGTTTGTTTGTTTCTATTATATATACATTTTGTTGATATTATGTTATAATTTAGCTCTGGGCTCTGATTAGATTTGAGAACTTGAACATTTTATTTCCGGCGACAACTGGTGGGAATGGTTTGGTTCTAACCCCGCCCTCCATAACGTCATCAGCGCTGTAAACCACCTGAGCCTCTGCCAGGCGGCTGGTTTCAAAGTTCAGTCACACGGTCAGTTGGCGTAGGTATACCTTCGGAAATACTAAAGCTTTTTAAATTTGTTTTCTTTATTGGAAGATGGAGACATTTTCATCGTTTGTGGTGAGTTTTATTTTCTCTTTAGTGTCACAGCACTGAAGTTGTATTAGATATTTATTAAAATAGATGTCACGTGATTCATTGATATCAATCACGGAGGTAGAACTCGTGTTTTATTTTTTTCATTCTAGTGGTTTAATTCTAGTTGAAGCTGTTTAAGTTCGGTTAAAAGTTTAGCTGAACGGACTGTTTGTTTGGATCTTTTGGCGTCCCGGTGTCAGGACGTGTTAGAACCTCAGTGACACATTCCTCTGAAGGTTTCAATAAGTTCGTTTGTAGTTTAGTGGATCATGTAAACCTGGAGGTGTCCGGAGATGTATCAGACCAGCTGGGTTGCAGATTAAAGCCTGTTTGACTGTAGTTTTCATCACTAAACGATGGCAACTAATTCAGCCCGGTTTTTACCGGCTTAAAGAAAGTCCGGAAATAAAAATACCTGTGAAGCACGTGAACGTGCGCGCGCTGAGAGGTGTTTCTTGTAGATCTAGGCCAGCACCTTATTTGGGTGTTAGTTTCACCTGGACAGGTAGGGACAAGTTTGGTGGCAAAATCAGGTGATTGAGCACGTGTTTGTGTGCTGCGTATGGGTTAATGTATATTTATTAGTGTGTATGTGTTAGTGTGTTATTGTGTGTTTGTATGTTGTGTATGTGTTTGTGGGTTATTGTGTGTTTGATGCCAGTTTCCATCAGGTCCGTCAGATTAACCTGATGACCAGATTGAATCTGCTGTGAGGATGAGACCGATGAGCTGTAACTTGGTTCTGACTTCATGTTGCATCATATCAGAAGAAGTTTCTGTGGAAGAATAACCTGCTCTAAACTCATTTAACTACTCATTAAAGCTACAAATGTCAGATTATTTTTAATCTGAAAGGAAGGTTTTTGTCTGTATAGAACTGTCGTTGTGTTCTGTTGGCTGGTAGTTGTTGACTCCGAAAGATCATATACATCCAATGATTACTTTGGCAAAATATCATCCAAATTGATTCAACGATTGATGAAATATCTTATTAATAGTTGTAACAGAACTCTGGAGACCAGGTTATGAATAATCCAACATTTATGGTGGAAGGCCTCTTCTCGTCTCTTCGCGTTCTCTTCATTATTACTCCTAGAAAACTGGAATTCTGATACTCTGGTGCTTTTTATAAAGAAAAAAAATTTAAACCTGAAACATTTTCAAGACTTGTGTTTTTTTCCAAAGGTTTTCTCCATATGGTTGTGTTTTCTCCAACCTGTGAGACCGTTCCCGTCACACAGTGCCGACTCCAGAATGATCAGGATGGACCAGTTCTCCTCCTGCAGAGACCACCTGGAGTACCCTAACAACAACATCTGCTGTTTAAGCTGTGAAGCTGGTAAGAACACGGAGCCTCTCAGCATCGACCCGGTAGATAACAAGCTTCTGAGTGAAGGACTTGGTTAAGTCTGGGTATGGTGTGTGTTGCAGGTGAATATGTGAAGGCACCCTGCACTGAAGCTGGAAAGAAGGGCACATGTGAAGAATGTGACTATGGGACATTCACTGAGCACGCCAATGGACTGAACCAATGCTTCAAGTGCCTCCAGTGTCGTCCAGGTAACTATGCCTGACTTGGTCCTGTTGATCTGACCCAGTGTGAGCTGAAACTCTGATCTAACGAGACCCGTTTCATGTTGCCTTTAAAGACCAGGAAGTGGTGAGCCCATGTACTCGGACTCAGAACACTCAGTGTCAGTGCAAAGCGGGCCGGTTCTGTCATCCTGACCATGCCTGTGAAATATGCAAGAAATGCTCCAGGTGAGTTGTAGTGAATTGGCTGGTTGCTGAGTCAGCGTTTGCACTGTTTCCTCATTTATCAGAACATTTAGCTCCTTCAGGACTACGCTGGTCCTTCAAAATTTTTCTCTTTGAAATCTGCTCCAGATTTTCATTGATTTCTGTGGTCATGTTACTTTACTCTTTTAGCTACTGTTTTGCTACTATTGCTATTACTAGCATCTGTTTAGGTTTAACTTTCTTGGCTAATTATCTAACTTCATATTCCTGAAACAACAAGTCGAGGTGGAGGAGTGGCTGCTTTTTATAATTAAGATTGTTTGTTTTAGTGCTGCTTGTTTTTTTGTTTTTTTTTTACCTCAGCTTCAGCTCTCATTTTGGGGGTTTTGTTATTATTATTATTATTATTATTATTGTTTTGTTTTTTGCAGAACATTTCCGTTTTTTCTGATTTAAGTTCTATTTTTATTCCTTGTCTCCAAACCAGCTGTAAAAGTGATGAAGAGATTGTAAGGAACTGCACATCCACCTCTGACACGGTGTGCAGGAAGGTCCAGCCCAAACCTCCTTCAGACTCTGGTACAGAGCTCTAAACCGACTGGTTCTGCTCAGAACCAGCCTGTAAAACACTCTATAGTTATTTATTCTCACTAAATATAAACCTGTTTTGTCTGCCGTGGTTCTAATGTTCCCCTGTGTTTCTCTCCTCAGCCTCAGCTGTGATTGTCGTGGCTGTGCTTTGTGTTGTGGGACTGGTTTTGTTTCTTGTCGGAGTGGTCTGGTTCGTACGAAGGAAGATGAAGAGAACAGGTATGTGTGGGGAAAAGGCTCTTTTAAATCTTGAAACACAGGCTGCTTATACAGCTCCTGTTCAGTCTAAATGAAAAGTGTTGCCCAGAGTTTACAATGAAAATCATTTTATGAGAAGAAATGAAGTGTTAAAACATCTCTTACATCAAACTTTAGCCCAAAATCTGTTATTTTCACCTCATTTAGCCACCTTTGTGTTGGCTCAGGTCCATTAGCTGTGGTCATTCAGCTGGGTTGAATTTAAAGGTTAATGATGGTGGAAGCTAAATTAAAATGTCCCTGGATGTTATCGAGGTATTTTGCTAACACAGCGGGTGCTTAAATCACTTCCCCGTGCTGTCTGCTCAAATCATTGGTTCCTTCTCATGAGGCCCACAAAAGTTTGAAAGTGAAGACTGCATCTGAGTATCCTTCCCGGTTGAGGATATCCCAGAACACTGGAGCTAAACCCAAATTATTATTGTTTTTTTAATTTGTTTACGTGTAACGTTTTAATTGTGAAGTGATTCCCCCAGTGAAAAGACATGTGAATACATGTACCAACACATTTTCAGTCTGAAGGCAGGTGATATAAAACTGATCACCATGGTAACAGAGCCACGCATGGACATGCAAACGGGGCTAGACCACTGAATCTATCAACAGATTAATGAGAACAGCTGCTGTTAAGAAGGGTTTAGAGTTTTGAACCTTTCAGTAGAAACGGTTCTTGTTCACGACTGGAATGATGGAACACAACAAAGTGTTTTCTGAAAACCAGGGTTTGTCTCTTGAAGCCGTGCCACAGCCTGACTGGCATGTTGTTTGACCGGAGTTAGAAACCTGCTGAACTGGAAGAAGTGACATTAAACCTTTCTGCTGCTGATGTCATGGTGAGATGTGAGCTGCTGATCAGATCCAGTGGAGTCATGTGAGGGGACATGTCACTTACAGCAAAACAGACTTCTCCTCAAATTTCCCACTGATTCAAGGATGTTTGGTCCTTTTTCCTGTGGTGCTGGTAAACTGGGCCAGCTTAAAGTCCAACAGGCTGAACTCGGTGTGATTTGTCCTACAGCCAGCCAGGCTGGGACTGTTGGTAAACAACATCCAACAGGAAGTGTCTAAATGTGTTCAGAGCTTGGAGTGGATGAGTCACAGGAGTTTTAGTCTTGTTGGGTTCTAAAACACGATCAAAGCCTTCGTGTGGAAGAAAGTGAACAGAAGTGTTGCATTTGTTTTTCTTTACAGTCAAACAGTGTTTCATTTTCATATTTGACTAATTGTTTTGTTTTTCTCCATCCTCTCCTCAGACTCTCAGAGAATACCTCCAAGCATCCTGAAAGGAAGACTGGTGGGTCATTTAGGTTTTACTAAAATAATATCCAACAACATAAAAGCCAAGCTGTGGAATAAATTCAATGCAAATTGTTTAATTAAAATGTTTTCTTGAGTAGATAAAGGTTGAACCATAAAATAAATATTCACTAAGCAGTAAGTGATAATCTGAATGTGTGTTCTGGTCTCCAGGATTATTGTGAGGTAAGCAGCACAAACCTGATGAGGAGTCAGAAGCGTCCAGCTGACTCCGAGGATGAGAGTATGATGCTGTGTGAAAGCCTCAGCAGCTCCGCCAGTAACTCCCAGCACAGCCTAACAGCTCTGCAGTGCTCCGCAGCGGACCCCTGGGGGGGTCCCCGGGTCCCCTCGGAGCCCAGCAGGAGGGTGAGATTACCAGCTCGCTCTTCATCCCTCTGCTGTCTGCTGCTTCTCACGCCTCACTTAGCACAGCTTAGGAGGCAGAAGTATAGACGCCCTCAGGTGTCTGTCTGATTGGCTCCTGCTGCTTTCATCCTTTCTTCTTCTCAACACTAAACGCCAAGATTGGTTTGGTTTCATGTTTTCAAATTAAAGTGGTTGAGTTGAAACATTTTACAGAAAATAGTTTGGATTTAAATAACTCCCAACTATTTTCATTATAACTACTGATATGTTTTTATTTTCTGTCAACATTTTGACTTTATTCATCATGCAACCTTAAAGCAGCTGTGACATTTGGAAACAATAATACACACTGCTGAGGTAAACACCTGTTGAAATATTTGCATGTTCAGTAACAGGAAATGATGTCAGAGGACAATGTCTGCACGTAAACAGTCATGTAAAATGTTTCCTTTGACTTTATTGAAGGTTGTGCAGATCAGACACTTTAATGTTGAATGCAGGAAACAAACAGGAACAATCTTCTTGCCTTTGCTTACGCATCCTAACCAATCACAGCCGTCCCCACACACACACACACACACACACACACACTGAGCAGACAGGATGGGAAAGTTTCAATGTTTGAAACTTCTGATCCTTGTCTCCTTTAGAAACAACAGAAGAAAATGATTCTTCTCAGCTTCATCATTTTGTTTGTTTTTGTCTTTCAGGAAGAAGAACCGTTCCCCACGCTTATTCCTGTAGATGGTAAATGACCTTGTTTTCAATTTTTCAATTCATAAAGAGGAACTAATAAATTTCTTCAGAAGCAGAACCTCAGCAGGCTGAGGCTGACGGATCAGTGACTTGTTCCATCCTGAAGGAGTCTAACTCCTGATGGGTCTTGTAAATTGAAAATCACAGCTTGTATTGGTCACAGTTTGGGAACTAGCTTACAATCCAGATTTGCAAAGTTGACAATGGAACCCCACTGTGGGTCCCAAAACACCAGGTTGGGGGTCCTAAAAGATTTCTAGAAATGAAGTTAATCAATAAAAACATCAATTTTTATGGGAATGCATGTCGCCAGCCACCTTTCATGCCAGATTTTTGACTAAAATCATTTGGTTTGGTCAAACACTGTAAATGAAATGATGTATGATGAGGTGCAACGTCACACACACATTTAGCAGCAGGTAATTTCAACTAGAATTTTAAAAAGTTCAAATTTACATGGTGAGCTAATAAAATTCTGTTAAACATTTTGTCTTGGCAAAAAAAAACATCTGTACCATTTTCTAATAAGGCTCCTCTTTATAGATGGCTTATAAATAGGTTATTAATTCATCTGTAAATACTTAATTAATACATAATAAACACTTAATGATTATTAAGGACAAGAAATGGACAAAACTGTCCATTTTTTTGCCAAATAATGAGTCATATCTGTTCATGTACATTTAAAAGTGCTACATAAGTATTTCACACTAGGTTACTATCTTGTAAGCACAATAATGTATTGGAAACACATATTTTACATATAATATTGTACTGTCTTACTGGATTATACATATCCACAACTATCAAATGGAGCCTTACTGTAAAGTGTAAAACACTATTAAAGACTAAAACATTTATAAATGTCAAAAAGGAGCCTTATAGTGTACTGTTTTACACTTTATAGTAAGTCTCTATTTGATAGTTGTAGATATGTACAACCCAGTAATACAGTACAATATTATATGTACAATGTGTTTTCAACACAGTATTGTACTTACAAAGTAGTAACCCTGTGTGAAATGTTTAATATAGCACATTTTTAGATGTAATATGTACATGAACAGACATGTCTCACTATTTGGCCAGAAAATGAACAGTTTTCTCTTCTTCTTAATTAATGCATAATAAACACGTAATAATGAGTTTTAAAGCATTTACAAATGATTTATTACTGTATTTATAAGCCATCTATAGGGGAGCCTTATTGGAAAGTAGTACCAGAAAATCTTACAAGGAATATTTTCTTCAAGACTAAATGACCCATAAGATACATTAAAATAAAAGAGACATGTCCTCCCTACATCATTAAACACTTACAGGAAAAAGAGGATTGTAGAAACGTTTAAAGTTTACAGACGTGTTTATGTGAGAGGAGCTCTAAGCTGAATAAATCCTCAGAGGATGGAAGAGGTGCTGCTCCTGGGTTCATCTCTTGTTTCCTGTCTCTCTGCAGGCATCGACTCTCTCAGGAAATGCTTCGACTTCTTCGGAGATCTGAACATCGACTATCACAAAAGGTTCTTCCGTGGCCTGAGCCTCAACGACAACGTGATCAAAAGCAAGGACAGCCTTCCTTATGAGGACCGAGTCCACGAGCTGCTGAACATCTGGGTGGAGCAGGAGGGCAGGGAGGCCAGCCTGAACCACCTGCTCAGCATCCTGCTGGATTTGAATCAGAGGAGGACCGCCGAGACCGTCAAGGAGAGGGCCATCCAAACTGGCCTTTACACTTTGAAACCAGATAGTTTACAGTGCAACAGTTACCTGGATCAGCAGCAGTAACCAGCTGGAACAAACCAAAACATTACGACGGCCTCCTCAGGCGGACCACCAGCTTGTTAGGAGCCGGTGTTCAGGTCCCGTCTTCAGGCTTCAGCTTCTTGTTCTGGTTTCATTGTAAAGGAACTCTGGTGTCCTCCCACAGACTCAAACATGCATGCTGGAATAGTTGATGGCTCTAAAATGTGTGTCCCTGTGATGGACCGGAGACCTGTCCAGGTGTCCCCCACCTCTCACACAGAGGAGACAGACACCAGCTCCACCAGATGGACCACCTCAGGAATGGTCCTGGGTTTATCTGAGCAGAGGCTCTGCTTCAACAAAAAAACACTTTGTTTACGATTTGTTTACACATCGGTGTCTACAAACAAACCAGAACTTGTCCTGTTTTCTTCTGACTGAAATGATTTTTTTCTCTTCAGTTTGTGAAGTCTCTACAATCATTGTTAGCTCTTAGTTTTTTTTCTTACTGATTTTTTTCTATTTAATGTTATTTAAATTGGGAGGTTGAGGTTTTCAAAGCAACGCTTGTTTATTTATTTTTAAATATCTCTGACATCAAAACCAAATGTATTTATTTACCAAACACCTGTCAGAGTAAAGTGTGAAGGGATGTATTGTATATTTATATATCATCAGTGTTATTCTGTTCATGGTTCCTCCACAGTCAGTACAGTTAACTTTACTTTTTGTTTTTGTTTTTTTTTCTTTTGTTTTAATGATTTTAATTTTAAACTCTAGTCATTAAATGTTTGCTTGTGTTGTACACGTCTGGATGTGTTGGAGAGAACTCACAGCGTTACACAACTTTCATCTGTCTGCAACAATAAACTATATTATTCTGAACCACACCCTGGTTTTATTATAATTCATTACATTCACTCACAAATCTGTCTTTAAAAGTGTAGCAGGTCAAACTGTTTGAGCTGGTTGAACAATCAGGTTTGATGTAGAACATCACAGATGGGTGGAGTAGGAGTCATGACTCATGTTCTGCAGAACTAAAGCAGGTTAGAATAAAGAGAATGTGTACATGTGTGGACATGTCTGAACCATCGAACATTAATAAACGGCTTTTATTTCATGTGTAGCACCAAATTGAGCTTGGCTATACATGGCCACCATCTTCAAGTTGCAGCTGTGATTATTTTGTGAAAGTTTCACTCAAATTTGCTATCAGACACAAGCAAATTCAATAAAGCCTGTCAGGACAGGAGAGGGTGATGTTGCTGGTGATGCCAACAAAAAAAAAAGATTTCAACCTCAACAAAAACTTGTTTTCTCCCCAGCTGAGGTGGAACAGGGCTGCGCTCGGTAAGGTCCACCTGACAGGAACATAAAAAAAAACAGACTGAACAGGAGCAGAGGCAGACAGCAAGCCAAACACCGACTAATCAGATCATGAGGAAAGAAGACTGGATTCAGCCATCAGGAGACTAAGGGAGGAACTCAGGGTCATGGTTTGATCAGGTCTTAAAAAGGCCCTGATGATGATGATTGGACACGAGTGTGAGTAGCTGACAGGAAGTGAGTGGGCAACACATCAGCTCCCCCTAACGAAGCTGGAACAAACAAGACTTCTAACAGTTTGGTTTCAGCAGCATTGGGGAGCAGGACTCAGGTGGGATCCTGCTGAGCACTAAACAGTGTGTGGAAGGACTGCGGTCTGAACGTTCCAGTCTGTGTCAAATGTTCACCTTTATTTAATCCTTCAGCTGAAGTGCTTCTGGCAAACATTCATTGGACATGTCACTCATCAATCACAGACTTCCTGTTTAGCTTCCTTCACTCAACAGTCATGTGAGCTGTGAGCTTCAAATGTTCTTTTCTTTTTAAGACCAGTGTCTTTTCTTCCATTAGCATAATAAATACTGATTGGCTGACCAGGTACCAGTCTTTAATAGAAGTGTCTCTGAATCCTCTGCTAAATGATGACTCCGTTTTCTGATATTCATCAAACTAAAGTTGGCTGAGAACATTAAGTGTTTGACTGAACAGATCACCACTCAGAGGCAGTGGGCTGAAGAGACACATCTAACAAAAGGTCTAACTCAGCAGTTTATAGTCCACATTATACTTCATTAGATACAACAGAAATGAGTTTGACTTTTAATATTGGTTTGGAGTTATGTTTTTTTTAACCCTAAATTAGTTTGGCATTAAATACACCTAATTTTCCCCAGACATGAAAATATCCAAATCATGTCATTGGTAGCCTTTTGAACTAATCAAAATAAAACAATTATAAATAGTTGAATTATAAAAAGTGTGTTTTATGATCAGTTGCAACCAGTGGGTTAATGTGGTCTCACTTAGATGAGCTAATAGTGCTAATAGCGATAAAGATCATAATACAGTATGTGAACAATGTTTGCCTCAGCATCACTTTAGTGCAACAATAATTGTGATCTTGTAACATTTTAGCGAAACATTCACTAGAGAACATGCATGTGTGATCCATTCAAATTCAACATAAAATATTTAGGTGCAATGCCCTTTTTGTAAAGTACAGATGAATATTAGCATATTGTATGCCAAGGTAAATTAGAGGAAAGTACAAAGAGCTTAGATCTTGAACAAAGAACTTGACTGTTTATACAGAACTACTGTAAATAACCATGTGACATGATATTGATCCATATGGGACATTTGATGACAATATGGATTGATGTTTTCATTTTGTAGTTGAATCAATTGATCAACTGATAAATTGATGTGAATCGATGTATTTTTCATCTTAGCAAAGTTGCTAGTTTTATAACAAAGTTTGATGTTCTGAAATCTGAGACCAAATAAAAAAAGGTAAGAATGTTTATTGTTTAAAGAGGTGAAATGGGACCAGAGAAATCGGAGAGGAAGATATGGTAAATCCATGGAAACCACTGAAGGATAATTTAATCGTAAAGACGGAGAGAAATTTGGGGCTTACTGTGTTGTGATGTCTCTCCAGGCTTGGAGGAGGAGGTGTGGAGGATTCCAGTGTTTCTCCTGAATGAGGGGGCTGAGTTCCAGGAGGAGTTTGTTTCCTTTAGATGGAGGGTGGTCAGTGAGATGGATGCAGACAAAGTCAGTATGTCTGAAGTTAAACTCGTTAGGTAGAGGAGATGTGGTAGAGATGTTCCAAGTAAGGGTGGTGGAGGCAAAAAGGGACCAACTCCTAAGTTGGTACTCAAGGATTCTTGAGGTGAGGATTCAGCAAATGACATGGTTGATCCAATGCTCAAGCATCAGTGTGTAGTCTGGCTTTAGTCCTATACCCTCAGCTCAAACCCTGGGTTAATGCAGATACTCTGAATCAACTTACCCCTCTCGGTGATATTCAGGATTTTCGGCAGAGTGGTTAGGGGAGTCGTCCTGGAACCAGTAGGTTGCCGCTTCCATCCCCCATTCCATCTGTCTTAGTTGTTGTGTCCTTGGGCAATTCACTTCACCCCTGATGCCTCTGATGTGTCCCATCAGTGTATGAATGTGATTGGCTGATTAGTCTCCATGTTAGCTTGATATCAATATATATTAAAAAAAAAACAATACAGTTGCTGCTGCAAGAGAAAGAGAGTTAGTGTGGCAGATAATTGCTGATTAAGTCAATGCATGATTATGATTTTACAGAAATTTAAACTTGTATTCTTTACAATTATTCAGGTGGATAAAAGTGTGTGTGTGTGTGCATTAAATGTGTGTGTAGGAGCAGCCCAGCTCGTACCAAACAGACATGGTAGCAAATAAATATTAACTATAAAAACAGTAAAATTAGGTAAGGTCCAGGTATAAGCTCTTGTGTTCCACCTTTAACAAATAAATTACCTAATTCAGTTAAATTCAATGCATGAAATTATTGCCACCCCCCCCCCCCCAAAAAAAAAGACAGTGTCTATCTTCTCTTTGCCAATATTTAATATTGGACACATGACAGTAGCATGATAATGTTAGGATGTGTCTAATTAGTGCTTATATGTGATTCAGTCTGACCTCCATTTACAATGAACTGCAATAAACTCAATTTAGTTTCATCAGAGGATGACGATGATGAAGAAAGTTTGCCTGCTGCTACAGAGAGGGAGCAGACCCAGGTGCATATTGAGGTGTTTCATAACAGTGTAGGTTTAAAGTTTTTTTTAACTTTCCATTGTGTAGCAGAATGACAAAAAAAAAAAGAGCTAAAGAGGCTCCATCTACCTCTGGAGCTCAACTTTCTTTTGTAAAAATAAAATAAAAACCTTATTACTTTTTTTCCAGTAATTTATTCATTTTAAAGCACAAAATAAATTCTGTATACAATAAAATATTATATACTTTTTTAAAAATTTAAACCTTTGTCATAACTTCATGAGCGAGTAGAAAAGTAACTCCCAATCACCCCCTTCCAAAAACTGACCACATTGTCAATGAAGTCACCCAGCAGAACAAGGGAGTCTCCAGATGGCACCCCTTCCAGGACACCATCCAGAGACTCCAAAAAGGCCGGGTAATCTGAACTGATGTTTGATGCATAAGCACAAACAACAGTCAGAACCTTCCCTCCTGCAGCACGAAGCCACATAGAGGCAACCCACTCGTCCACCGGGGTGAACTCCAACACCGAGACACACGACCGTGGACTTGTGAGTATCCCCACACCCACCTGTTGCCTCTCTCCCTGGGCAACTCCAGAGTAGGAAAGAGTCCAGCCCTTCTCATTCGTTTACTTATATCAGCTGAGTGGAATCAGTTGACAATTTTTAGTGTAAAATGATTATTTAAGCCTTGACAGCAACACATGATGTCTAAAGTATAATTGGATAAATACTAAAATAAACATTACTTACAGATGCAAAACCAAGTAAAAATCAATTAAAAAAATATAAACTACTGTGCACAATGAATTAAAATATTTTACATTAAATAATAAAAGATTGTCATGATTCTGATCACTGAATGTTTATGTTGGTCCTGCACACACTTAACAATTCAAATATATATATTTATTTTTTGTGTAAAAACTAAAGTCACTTGGCACACAAGTAAAGTACTGTTGTGGTGCCCTCAGGTGGACAAAGCTTTATTGATTCATGAGGCATGGCTCCATAAATTTCACATTTTCCTTCTCATTATGCAGAGAGTGGCCGTTTTCTGCATACATTTTTTCCCCATGGTTTTCTCATGATAACAACATATGTTGTTATCATGAGATCACGAGGACCGTTTTCTCAAGATAACAAGTTCTTTTCCAGATGGTTTTCCTTTGTGCTGATGAACAAGATGTGTTCCAAATTGGTCTCAGACAGTTCTCCTGCAGTTCTCTCTGAGAGGCTGCGGGGTCTTTCTGCTGGAACAGGAGCTGATTATGAAGAGGAGATGATGACGACATTCAGGCTGACGGAGATAAAAACACTTTCCAGTCTTCATCCTGTCAGAGCTGTTGACCACTGAGAAAGACAAAAAGACAGAGGTAGTTAGAGCGGGGGTCATTTTCTTATTTATTTTTTTTATTTTAGTGGAGGGCGGTTGTATAGATCCAATAAATTAACATAAAACTGAACTGTTATAATAATAATAATAATAATAATAATAATAATAATAATAATAATAATAACAATTTATAGTTATATAGATATTTTATTTTTTTCTTGCTGCAAACAGTTTTTTTTTTTAATATGATAGAAATATCTTTTATTAGGGTTAATATATTTGAAAGTTGTCCCGTCAAAACTAAATATTCAGATATGAACACGTTTGTAGGCTACCTCTAATAAGAAAAAAGAATATAAGATACTTTATTGTTTTAGATTTTATAAATTTTACCTTCACAAAATACAGCACAGAAATCATAACTGGTATTCTTTTATAATCCCGTGTTCTGAAGTGCTGCTGTGAGTTTTAAATAAGAGGAAAACTAAAGTTTAGTTCAAGGAGTCATTAACCTACAGAACCACATTTCCCATAATGCCTTGCAGTCACTACCCGGAAACAAGTGGAATCTTATCTTTTCTCCCGAACGAACGTGTTTAACTAACGAAGTCAGAAGTCTGTCTGCATGTGGAAACTCTGTAAATGAGGTAAGAAACTTTCACAGGCCGTCAAATGACGTATATTTAAACGGAAGTTAAAACAAAAAAGTTGTAAGGTAAAAATAAAGAGAGGACTGACAGGAAGCACCTGCTGCTGCAACTTCTTCTGAATAATTGTTCAGAAAGGTGTGTCGGAAAAGACTTTCTGCATTTACTTTGTGACCTGTTTACCTGTTATTACCTGTTGTTTCCCTGCTGTAACATGTTGTTTACCGGCTGTTAGCTGTTGTTTACCTACCTGTAGGTTGTTATGTTATTACCTGATGTTTATGCTGTTTACCTGCTGTTACCTGTTGTTTACCTGTTGTTATCTGTTTGCTGTTACCTGTTCTTTACCTTCTACCTGTTGTTACCGGTTTTACCTGTTGATACCTGTTGTTTACTTGCTATAACATTTTGTTTACCCGCTTTTTGCCTGTTGATTATAGAATAGAATAGAATAGAAACAGCCTTTATTGTCCCGCCGTGGGGAAATTCGGGTGTAGCAGCAGCAACAGGTAT
>JARVJO010051187.1:0-20662 GCA_031762555.1 Cynodonichthys magdalenae | reverse complement strand
GTGACGGTCGCATTAATCTACTACCTCTACACAACATTTTTAATAAAAACTTAGGCTCACAATACAGCAACATTGATTCCTTCAAGGAATGCTAGTTTTATTAAGATTTTAAAGAGAGACATTTTTATTAATCGCTAAGTTGTGTTTTGAGTCCCCCCCCCCTAAACAATTGGTGTCCCAAAATAGAAATTATATCGCTACACTAAAGCAGAGTTTACAGAAAGCACAGTCATTGTAAATGAATGTAGCTACAAAGTTTAACCCTTTTTTGTGCACAGCTTAGATTAACATCACAGCAGAGTTCAGGACGTATGTTTCCATCGAGACCCTCCTTCTCTGGCCTTTTCTGCACCAAGATACATACCCCCAACTGAATGTTTTTGAAGGTTTTCTAAGGTGCAGTTTATGTTTGTAGCCTTGTGAAGTTCGTTACCTTCAGGTTGTGGGGGTTTCGCCACACCAGGATGTTTGATTTTATGGGATCTGTGCACCCCCTTGTACCTCCGTTCACACAAAGAACAGAAACAAGGCTTCAGCTTTTTTTTTTCTTTCTTGAAAATGCCTTCAGGAGTCATGTTTTATGTCAGGTGATGAATGCAGTCCATCTAACCCAACCCCCTGATGGATGTGAAACCCTGATGGAGGTTGTGTTGCTCATTATTGTAGACGTAGGTGTCGAAGTGCCTGGTCTCCTACCTTTAGTGCTCCCTGCTGGCTCATTCATACACACCGACACACATGCATGTAAAAAGGTAACTCTTGTTTTCTCTCTGCGTGTGTTAAAAGCATGAAGAATAGGTGTTGTCAAATCTGTCTTTGGAAAAGCATTCTAGCTTGACCGGGGTGGGTGTGACTCAGGGTTGAGTCAGTTCTCTACTCAACATGTTTTCGGAAACCGTGACAGTTTTTTCGTTACGTTTCAAAGCGCAGTAAATTTCTAACCGTGCGCATCATCTAAACACAGACAGAGAAACGAGCTGTAAAACCTGTGAGATCCTTGAGAGATTCACACGTTGTTTGTCTGAGTTCCCTGCTGGTAGGGCCGTGGTTTCCTGAGCTAAATGATAGGAGGTCAGGAGAACACAGAGTGTTTACACTCATCAAGCTTTGATCAGCCAGCGAGGCCAGGAGGGAGTCATCACAAGACCTGAGCTCAGCAGCGGACCGTGACTGTCGGTGGATGATTCTCATTTGCAGGAATAAAAAAAAAAGCTTTAGGGGTCAGAGTGCAATGGGTGAAATAAAGGAATTTATTCAATAAATTACAAGTGCATGGATTAATTATTTTAAAGAAGAAGAAAAATGTGCCTTCAGAATCCAAGTGAGCTACGTTCACACTACAGGCCCGACCGTCTAAACTTGACAAATCCAATTGTTTTCATATCTGACCCGGGTCTTTTCAGTAAAATCAGATACATATCTGATGCAGGCTTTTAGGTACGATCATGGAAGAAGGCGTCAGAATTTACAGGATTGATGACTACAAACTAGGGGTGGGCGATGTATCGAATATACTCGATGTATCCTGAGTTTTTCAATGTACAATGGTTAAAATGGCTTTATCGTAACAGAGTATAAATTATCATGCAAACAATAAGCTGCGTCCCTGCAAGTTTTGCTTTCCGACACACTTGAACGCATCACTAGCCCCCTCCCCTCTGGACACAGAGAGGGGAGCATGCGTGCATAAGAAAAACATGGCAGCAAATGAGAACTGAAGACAACTCAGATAAACTAGATTTGCATTTTATCCGACTTTAACATCCATGAGTTGGGGGGTCTACGGATCGATCCGGATATTGATACCAGCCTTGGCCAGTTTAAATCTTAAAATGTCTTCATCTGCAGAGCCGAAGTCCAGTTGTGTTTTTTTTTTTCTTTTAATTTTCCATGTCCTGGATGACTGAGAATCTACATATGTAGTAATAAATCATCCAATCACATCTTTCCTCGTACTGTTTTGCATTTATTTTATTGTAATCTGTTGCTAAAGTGCATCTAATATATATATATATATATAATTTATTTATTATCTTTTTTTTTTTTTGCCATGTATATCACCCACCTCGCGCTCAACTAGCTGAAATCAAGATTTTAACTAGAACTCTAAATCTGATTCAAGGTCGGGTTTCCAATCCTGTCACTCTCACTGAGGAGTGAGTTTTCACACATCTTACTACTAAACAAAGCAGCGCTGCAACGTACATACAAATGAGCTTATAATTGGCGTTTTTTTTGTCACCCAGTTTCCTTTTAATTTAATGTCACAAACAAGCCCCTCTGTGTTCAGGCATATGTGTCTCGTTTCTGTGTTCTTGATGCACATTTTACACGTAAAGCATCTGGTAAGCAGACGCTGAACTCATCCCCCTCCTGTCTTCTTCCTCTGTTGTCCCTCAACTGTATTCTGTAGCCGTTAGCAGAAGTCCTGAAGTAAAAGAGAGAAAGAAAGAAAGAAAGGAAAGAAAGAAAGGGGGGGAAAAAAGCAAAGCATTGTTCTTTGTGTGTACACGACTGCAGGAGACGGTGTGTGTGTGTGTCAAGCAGGAAGTAATTAGAGCTAATTATTCTGCTTTAATCATAAGGAAATAAAACCCTTCATGGCTGCTGCCTTGTTACTGTGGTTGTATAATCAGTGTCTTCATATAAAAACTGTTCTTAGCGGTTTGTTTAGTAAGACAAAGGCGAAGGAACATTTGTTTCCAGTGTCCTTAAATCTTTCTTGATGGAGTTTTCTAAATAACACATGTACTTTTTAAAACCTTACCAGGTTTATTTAAACCTAACGGTTTTGATTTAACTGTAAAATTACCAGAATCCGTCATTCTGATCACATTGTTCATTGCATGAAAATCAATTTTGATTATGTCTACATGTACACTTTTTAAACTAGTGACATTTTTATCAAGAGCTGCTAAATCCTGTCTTAAAGAGATTTCAGACTTCTTACACATGTTGGCCTTAATATGTTATGTCTCTGTTTTTTTTTTTTTGTATTGTTTTTGACACGTGAAAACATACAATTACTTACTAATAACATAATTACTAAAATTGTCTTAATGCAACTTAAGTACGTCACCATTTTGTTACTGACGAAATGCATTTTTGGATGATGATGATGATAATGAGGTCACAGTGGAGACTAAATCACAGACTCGAGGCTAAAAAGCTATAAAGTGTGAGATTAAGTTTATATATTTGTATTAGTTTTTATATTCTGCTCTGTATGGGTTAAAAATATCAAATGTGATGGTGATGACCATTAAATATTGTCATCACAATATCAGTGTGCGCAATATGTATCCATACAGCTTTTGCTCCTGAGTAACTTGGGATAACTTGGAAGCTTATGCTAATATTATAGACTTGGGAGCTAATGCTGGGTATATTTTACTATTATATAATATTAGCTTCAGCTCCAGAGCTAATAATATTAACTTGGGAGCTAATACTAACATTATAAGCTTTAGAACTAATGCTGTATATATTACTATTATATAATATGTGGCGTTAGCTTTTAGGTAATATTAGCTTTAGTTCCTGAGATAATAATATTAACTTGGGAGCTAATGCTAATACTATAAGCTTTAGAACTAAGGCTGTATATATTACTGTTCTATAATATGTGGCATTAGCTCCCGAGCTAATAATGTTAGCTTTAGCTCTCGAGTTAATAATATTAACTTGGGATCTATAGCCATATGTATTACTAATATACATATTACGTTAGCTCACAAGCTATTAGCATTATGCTTTGTGGTGTAAATAACATGGCACAAATTGATAAAAACTAAACCGCCTACATTGTTTCTGCAGTCTAGTTTTATAGTTAAATGTTACTTAATTATTGATTAATGTTACAACTAATCAGAGTTCCCTTTAAAAAGATATTGCTTCATTTTCTTTTTTTTTGTGTGTGTAACCATAACATTAAACAACTAACCTATCATGTTCTGCAGGCTCTTGAGACGACTTGCAGGTGAAGTCTAGTCTCTCTGACACATCCCAGTGGCAGGAGTGTCAACCTTACGACTTGTTTACGAGTACCTGGGGTGGAAGTGATCCCTAATTGCTGGTGGGGAAGTGGGGGGTGTCTTTTCAGGGACGTTTCTATTGTAGCAAAGGCAATTAAGTAAGCCCCTGTCGTCTGAGCATCTCCTGTGAAAAGATACATTCTACAGAGCAGCTCATTGAGTAAAGACTGAGTTGTTAGCAGGCATACCAGAGGGGTGTGTGTGTGTGTGTGTGTGTGTGTGTGTGTGTGTGGGGGTTGGGGGAGGTGTTAGGGGTTTGTTATTGGGACGCTACAGATGCAACGTCCCCAATTGCCAGACCATGTCACGTCCTCAAACCTTTTGAATTAAAAAAAAAAAGACGTCTAATGTTGTTGGAACCAATCTTCTGTGTTCACTGCAGTAGAATTAAGTACTGAGTGTGAACTTAAGTTCATAGCCCAGTTTTTCTAGTGAGCTGCTTGATCCTCTGCCTAACTTTCTTATTGCTCTTTGAAATTTGTTGTGGTGGTTGGATATATGCCTGCAGGAATTTGGAACAGTTTGCGAACCAAAACCAAAAATATGTACGTCACTTTTGTTTTTTTGGAACTACTAGGTGGCATTTGAGACGACACCTGAGTAGATTTGCAACACTTCGTGTCAGACACTGAAACCAGGTTAAGAAGGGGAATAAAATATGAGATGAGATGCTTGACTCTGAAGCCCCGCAGCCAAGCGTTTACGATAGTCCTGCTGCATGTCTGCTTCCCACTGGAGTGGAAAGGAGGCCACGGAGGAAGCCAAGCTGTGCTGTGCCAAGGCATGTGGAGGAAAAGGTGCGATCCAAGTGGTGGCGGGGGCCAAAACCCGTCTCTTGAAGACTGTACTGTGAAAGACAAAGCGACAGCCGCAAATTAATTCAACGTTTTATTGAATCATCTCTTCATTTGGTATTGCTAATCCCCTTTCTTCTCTGCTTTTATTCTCGCATCTATCGGTCTCACGCCGAACTCTCACAGCCTTTCTTTCCAACTATAAAAACTCCTAAAACTTTTGGAAGCCTGGAAAGACATTTTCTGCTGCGCTGAGTATCTTTCCCTTCCTCCTGCTCTCATCTACATTTAATTAAAACATCAGAGACAACACTCGGGAGTCTGGGAGCTTGAACAGATCTGTAGATGGGACTGATTCTACTTCTCTGACCTACGTTTTTATTAGCTGGTTATAACCTATGGGGATTTTTATATTGCTTTTGGGTGAAAAAGTCATTATAACCTGTAATTTGTTTGAAGTAAATATGAAATTTTAAATTTATATGAG
Source organism: Cynodonichthys magdalenae (assembly GCA_031762555.1). Classification (NCBI taxonomy): domain Eukaryota; kingdom Metazoa; phylum Chordata; class Actinopteri; order Cyprinodontiformes; family Rivulidae; genus Cynodonichthys; species Cynodonichthys magdalenae. Next base: position 15,347 of record JARVJO010051187.1, on the reverse strand, counting down.
AAAGAACAAAAACCACAGTTCTTAAGCTGAGCAGAGAATAGTATTGATCAGGATTTAAACTTCTACACTGTTCTTAAAACGGGATATCTGGTATATAAACATAGTAATTTGTAGTTTATTTCTTTGAAATAATGGTAGGGACGTTTTGCTTTACCCAGACTTGGATAACACCTTCAACACTAGCATCATTGACAGGTGTGCAAAATTGAAGAAGGACCATAATAAGGCTTCACGTCAACAGTCAAATAGTATAAACTTATAAAGGCTGTTATAGTCGCTCTTTGGGTACTCGCCAACAATGTAGGTGTTTATACTTGACGCTATGTTGCTCCAAAAGGACGTGTGGCAGTACACTTTATAACTTAAAAATGTAAGTAGGAGAGCAAAAGCTTGACAAACTATTAAAATAGTGCGCGGCGCACGCAGCCTTCGCAGAGTTACAAAAATTCAGAGGTGCGGGACGCCGTGCAGGGCCAACGCGCAGGGTTTGGGACGGTGCGATTACAGCCCTATTGGCCCGTGCATCCTTGGACCAGGCGTGACATGCCAACTATAAACCTAGCTTAACACTTGTTAGTTGCCAGAAATAGAATTTAATTTATAAATGATCCCTCAATAAATGGCTCGTTAGCTTCGTTTGTTTACTTCAACCAATACTTTGGGCCACTAGCGGGGCGTCAGTACATTGCAGTGACGCCCTGTTCAGTTTTCCGACGCCACCTTTAGCTTGGTGACACCTCAAAGTTTTGTGCAGATCGTCAGGTTCACCAAGATTTAACAGACATCTGTATTTTTTTTCCTCTTACATAAATTTTGTAAACTTCCATATACGTGACCATCTACAATTATTTTCTAAAGCCATAGGAAGACATATATTGCACCAGCTTGGATAGAGGATGTGGGTGGTGATTTTACAGCTTCAGTAGCTATTGTCACGATCTCCTGTCCTGGTCCGTAACTTTTATTTCCCTATGTAAATTTTGCAAACTATCGTAAACTGGCTTAAAGTGTCTTGTTCCAAAATCCTACCTAAAAACCTGGCCACGACTCTCTTTCACTATTATTTTCTGGCTCACAAATTTAAAAATTGTTGGAATCACAGAGCTAGACTAAATTAAGACTTTCTTACGGTGAGTTTCTGCACATCAGTGGTGGCAAATTAACGGTACATACTTCTTTATTCAGTCTTTTTTTATGTTGCAGTGGATTGTGTCTGTATGGGTGCACAGTGCCAGTATGTCTGAAGCACATCTCTATTGAAAACTCAGGGTGCCAAATGCAGCACTGTTTCATTAGAGCCCTCTTGGAGCAGCCTGAGCTTTCCTCCTGCTCTTATGCTGTTCACTCAAGGAGAGGAGCTTGACGGTCCAGTGGCTCCCTCCGTGAATGCCCATCATTGTCCCTCCAGTTTGAGGGAACTCTAGAGCCTGGCGTTGGGACGGGCTGGCTGGGGTTCAGGAACTCTGCAGGGCCAGAGATTAGCAAGGCATTGCGGGATGCCCGATAACTGACACCCCTCCACGCAGGCATCTGAGCGTCTCTCCCATCCCGCTAAAGACTACAGCCACAAAGCCGCCTTTCAGCGCCGGGCATGGTGGCGCTAATCCCCAAAGCACAAAGACCCAAGCCACCGATAGCATCTAAATAACTCTAAAGTAAATGTCATTTGCCTGAATTAGCTGTATAGTATCTCAGGTTGGTGGTGGATTGCGTTGCAGGAAGTGCAGAAATATTTGTGCTTGTTGTGATTTCTGTTTACCTGCTGTTGAGCGTTTGTGCTTAATAAGTCACAAGGTCAGGTTGCCCAAAGAGTTGGATGTCCACTGGCTTCCTGGCTTGGGATTTAAGGGTCAGTGTAGCGCAGCAGCCTAATTAGAAACACCCTTTAACAGTCCCATAGCATCAAACTGTTTTACTGTTGGCTCTTGCTGACACAAATCTTTTAACCCATGAAAAGGACTTAGATGGACCGGGGATTGGTGTGGGAATCCTTTACAACCATTCAGTCTGCTTTTGTATTAACTATTAAAATAATTTACCCTCAATTACATCACAGCTCAGAAAAGGTTTGAGCCAATAACTCATACTTACCAATAGTTACATTCTGAAAGTTTCATTGAAGTGCATTCAAGTGGTTTGTGATATTTTGCTAACAACAGTCATGGTTGACAGGTGACTCTTGCACAATGAGTTGCACCTAGAAAGGGGTTGTGATTGTGAATGACTCTCAGCTACTACCACACCATCTTTTAGCACAATATCTGTAAAAACAAAAATTGTCATGGTGTGTTTTTCTAAGGTCACTTAGCTGTGGCAGCCATCTTGATTTAAATAAAATGTAATAGTTGACTACTTTCCTAGACTTCCAATTCACAAGATATTTTGCTGACAGACACAATTGACTCCAAAGAGTTATTGGCAAAATTTAAAACGGATCGTGTCTAACCTCAAAATACTGAATGTGTTGGGGATCAGTTTTCGGCTACTACCAAAACAAATTTTAGACTTATTGGTATTTTTCTGTTAGCTGTGGCGGCCATTTTGGAAAGGATTGACTCTAAAAGTTCAGTTATAAACATACATCCACTTTCAGAGTTTTTCTTTCTAATCTTTCTATTGATTAATGAGATGTTTTGCTTTTTTACAGACGGAAAAATATAAATATTTTTCAGGTCAGATTTTGAACAAATGGGGCATAATGTCTTTTTTTTTATTTCTGGTAATCTGGCAAATAATTACTGAAGCAACAAGACTAAATTAGTCTCGGGTAAACGAACATTATAATCAATAATAATTGAATTAGGAGGATGGTGTTATATTATAAAGGTCGTCTTCCTCTGTGAACAAATTACCATTAGTTGACCTTTGACCATGAATAGACTCTATCTCAGGAGGATCATTGTCCTCTGGTTGTTGTGGAAACGGAAAAGATGCAAAGATGAAAAAGGGGGTCTGGAAAATTTTTATTGTCGCCCCCCGAAGCCCCCTACTTTTATTGTGCGTGTGGGAAATCTGAACGTGGTGCATTTATCACGACACTTAAGCCGTGCAGGTGCTTTCTATAACCTCATCTTTTTAAAAAAAAATTAATAAAATGTAGCTCACATCCCTTTCTCCGCCTTTCATCCGATTACAGGGGCACGCCTGGGTCTCCCGTTAAACGAGACCCCGGAGCATCACGAGGGCTACAGATCAATACCTCTCACTGAAATGGAGATGGAAAACAAACAGGATGTGTCTACAAGTCAACACAAAATGAATGATCCTGATGTTTTTTCCGCTCCTACCTGTTCTGCCGTTCAGAGATAGATTTGAGTTCAAACGGCGACGAGGGTTGAGGGGGTGGAAGTGTTGCGTTTGCTACATTATCCCGTCCCTCCTGGTTTCAATTCAATAAAGGCTGACACCTGAGAACTGGACCACAGCTCTGTTGTTATCCCTACGGCCTGCTTTCTGGGTTAAAGCCAGATGGAAAGATGGATCAGGCTGGTAATGGACGCCTGAGAGGGGTGGGGCCGAGGGCCAGGGTTTTACATGCAGACAGACCTGTTTTTGCCGTGTAACTCAACACCATATTATTTAGCGTCTGTATACAACACGTTACAGTTCGTTTTCTGAGGGGAGAGAGAGACCACTGTTGCTGCAGGGGGGGATTAGTCACTCCGGCCCTCACAGCTTCTGAAGGCAGTGAAAAATAATCAGATCAGTTCTTCTGGAGGCCGTCATAGATGTGAGGAGAGAAGGAGAGGAGCTCTCCCTGCAGCTGATCCAGGGAGGGGACACGTAACACTCAGGGATACCTTTAGACTTCTTAGAAGCTGGTTTATTGAACATATCTTTGAAGTTGTTAAAACAGAAGTTGAAACTTGACGGCACACTTTTTCTGGTAATTTACAAGTAGATTTAGATTTTTACAAATATTAAGCTAAAACATGATGTAGTTGCTGAGAATCATCCAAGGAGTTCAGTTAAGGAAACTGCTGAAGACAGGAAAACATCTAAAGACTCAATGGGAAATGGTTAAAGACGAGGGCTGGGTATCGTGGACAATTCTCTAAATCAATTCAATTTTGATTCATAAGATAATTGATTATATGATTATATTGATTATATTATATGATTAATTAATTACATAATTGATTTATCATAATATAAGTAAACTTCTGCCCACTCCTTTGAGCGTATAAATATTGTATTTGTAATGTTTGTTTCCTTCTGTTTTATTCAATAAAACTTATTAAAACAAAAAATGATCAAATGAAACAACAACATGTCATCTCTGTGGATTCATCAAGACGTTTCTTAAAGTTCAATAATAATATTGGTAACAAACTAAATGATTTTGTTAGAACTTCATCTTTCACACATTTCTACATGTCGGGAGAACAGTTTCAGTCTGATGTTTACATACAGCAGTTTTCCTCTACAGAACAGTAAATCTTTACAAACAGAAGTCTCCGTGGTCTCTGTTATCTGTAAGTTCTGCAGTCAGCTGCTGATGTTAGTGATTCCTTAGATTCTGTTGTTTTGCTCGTTTAACGTTGGCGCTGAACGTCAACCGGATGTAAACATACGGCAAGCCAGGAGTGACAAAATATAGAAACATATCAGCTTCATCACACACGACGCTATTGAGGAAAATCCATCTCATGTCTTATGAATCGATTTTCACAAATTTAAATAAAATTGATCCAAGATTGATTAAATTGATTTTTTTCCCAGCCCTATTAATGGCTAAAGACGCACTGTAAAACAGCTAAAGGTGCACTGGGAAACGGCTAAAGATACTTTGTGAAATGGCTGAAGTTACATTGGTACACAGCTAAAGATGCATTGGAAGAATGCTAAAGACTCACCTTTTTTGTCTAATTTATTAGATTGTACTTTATTTTTATTTATTTTATATTTGGTGTTTAAATCTGAAGTACCTTGTGCTTTTTATATTGAAAGGTATTGTATAAATAAAATGTACATACTTGGGGAGTTATTTTTGTCTTTATTAGTTCTAAAAGAGAAAACCATTTTTTTTCTTTAACTACAGTTTTGTGGCACCTGATTAAAGAATTTAACACCGAAGATTACCTGCATAACTTTTAATGTTTATGTTTTTTTAAATAAATACCTAATTTTGTGAGCACCACAATTCTAGTGAAACATCCACTGATAAATTAGTTCCACCCAATTTGCCAAACCTAACAAGGCAGCTGCAGTTCCAGTAATTATTTTGTTTAATCTATCCAGTGAAGGTTTTGTTCTCACATCCTACAAAAAAACAGGAGTTTAATTTAGGTATCAATGAGTCTCATCTGACTAAAATACAGTCTTGAATAAAAATAGTCCCTCATTTATCGCTGACTCACGGCATCTAAAAGCTTAAGACCTCCATAACGAAGTATTTTCTCCAACCAAAATGTGATCGAGAAAACAAAAATGCAGAATATGTTCTATTGTCCCTGTAATAGACCCTTCTCTTTAATTTGAGCATGCTGGTAGAAACCAAAAAAGCCTCCTACTGTCTGTCTTTCTTAACCTAATCCTCTTATAAATAGGCCACTGTGTCTATTTTACAGGCAATAAAGCACTGTGAGCTTAGCGTGTCGGTAAGGTTTAGGGGGATAAACAGGAGGGCAAGGGGTCGCCTTCAGTGGTAACGATTTTTTTCTTCAAGATTTTTAAAAATGAATCTTTTTTTGCACAGCTTTTGCTTCCCTTCCCCTCCTGTGGCTTTCAGATTTGAACCTAAAATGGTGAGTGAAATAAAAAAAAACAGGAGTGGAGGCAGACAGTGAATGGAAAATGATTAAAAAAAATTCTGTTACATTGCTTATGGGGGCTTTTACAACACATGTTAAAGCATTTTTATTTTTATTTTTTCTAAGATTGTTCCTTTGAGGCAGAGAGAACGGAAGAGTGGAAGATTTGTTGACCCTTCCCAGATGAAAGCATTACCCAGAAGCCCTCTGGTTTGGCCTGGTAGACCACCTTTGCTGCTACAAGGGTTTTTGGCTGCCACAGATCTATTTTAGCCGTAGAGTTTTTGTGTGGAAGGATTTGCGTTTACTTCTGGATTGATTTGCCTCATCCTGCTCTTCGTTCAGTTTCATTGGGGGGTTCGGTGCCAGGAGGCATCACATGGTTACAGGAGAGTTATCATAAATAGGAAGCACACTTTAAAAAAAGCATTAGAAAGGTTTGGTTTGTCCTGAGGCTGCACTCCATGGAACAGAAAAACAAAGGATGATGTCAGACTAAAACCGTCTTCTGTTTTTGTTGTAAAGTCTGTGCTGATGTGGACCTCATGGGTAACATTTCTGTTTTCTCCTTTATGTCTGCTTGGACGTGATCGATGTGGCTATTTTCTGTTACAGGTAGGCCTAAATACATCTTACAACTAAAACACATTTATTACATTTTCTAACATTTGTTCTGGCCATTTCTTCTCACCCATTGTGCAATCTTTAGGTGGTTCATCTGGTAAAGATACTTTAGAAAGGTGTATGTGTGTGGTCCGTGGCGTTTTTTAATAATTAACAGAGAAACAGCTGTTTATGACCATTTACATGCATATAGCTTGACATTCAAGAGTCAGAGAGGCGTGGGAACAAACTCAGGTGTTGCTGTCACTCAATCTGCTGATGAGAGAATCAGGAGAGGAGTCATAGAATGGCTTTGCCCCATATTATGTTGTACAGATCAAAATAAGTCCAACTATGTCTTTTTAGGGTTTTAAGGTTCAAAATAATCTGACTGTTACCATGGTTGTATGTGCACTGCTGCATGCTTTTATCCAGTCTTTGTGCCAATAAAGATTGCAGTTATTTGACATATTTACTCGTGTGCAGCAAGCAGCAACCCGTCTAAAAAAAAAACCCAACAAATTTTAAAAGGCCCCCCTCTCCCTCCGTTTGTCTTCTGAATGCTCTGAGGCATTCAGTGGTCTGTAACGTCATGGGGCGTCTTCTGAAAGAGACCAGAATGTTGTCCCAGTTTTATGGAAATTTCACCTCATGTGACTAGTATGTCATAATTTTTAATTACAGTCACCATATTTTAATACCGCAGTATACCGAAATACCATTATCATAGTTTTAGTTTAGTACCACAGTATACTAAAATACTGTCATAATATTTTTAATACGGCGGTATACTAAAATACGTCACCATATTTTTATACCGCAGTATACCAAAATACCATCACCATATTTTAATACTGCGGTATACCAAAATACTGTCACCATATTTTAATACAGCAGTATACCAAAATACTGTCACCATATTTTAATACTGCGGTATACAAAAAATACTTTCACTATATTTTAATACCACAGTATACCAAAATACCATTACCATAATTTAATACGGCAGTAAACCAAAATACCGTCACCGTATTTTTGTACCGCGGCATGCCAAAATACCATCACCATATTTAATACCGCGGTAAACCTAAATACTTTCACCATATTTTAATACCGCAGTACACCAAAATACTGTCATCATATTTTAATACCACAGTATACCAAAATACCATCACCATATTTTAGTACAGCTGTATACCAAAATACAGTCATACCGCCCAAGCCTACCCTGGGCCCAAAGCTGGAAGTGGTGGATGGTGAAAGAGAGGTCTTCTTGATCAAGCCCCCAAGACCTGACTCCAGAACAAGTGGAAGATGATGGATGGATGGATGTGTAGCAGCAACAAAACCTCATCAGTCCAAAGAAACGTTTGTGTTTTTCATCATTTTGGATCTAACCGTTCTCATTCTAAAGACCAAAGTGTCTTGTTGAAAAACAAAAAATCAGAGTTCCAGCTTGACCCCAGAATGGACACAACAGTGGCCTCATCATCTCGTCTAAACAGCGATTAGGATCACATCCTTTTTTTCACGTTTTTACAGTCAACCTCAGAATATTTATAATGTTTTTCAGGAGGTTGTTCTTGCGTGTAAACCAAACCTTAGTTGCTTAGTTTGCCAAATTTCCAACAAACGCGTGTCCCGTCTTTTGTAGAAGAAATCAAAAGTGACTAAAAAGCAAAACAAATATCTGTTGAGCATTGATGTGGAAATGAAGGGTAGCGACTCAGCCGTGGTTTCCTAGGCAGACAGAAGCACCCAGACAGGAAGCAGCATTGTCCAATTGTACTTAAAGACGAGACGAGCTCTGACAGAGAGATGGTGAGGGCTCCAGCTACACACACACACACACACAGGTAATTGGGAGACACCACAGCGTGTAACCAGATTCTTATTCTTGACACGCAACCACACACTGTCTTCCTCTTCCTTTTCACCTCCCCTCCTCACCTTGGAGAAAAGTTCTTACAACAGCTGCTGCCCTGCACCCAGAGCCAAGAGGGCCAATTAGGGGCCTTAAAGTGTGTAATTGCACGTCTGATTTGTGTGTGTGTGAAGGTGTCATTTCGTTAAGTCTCGAAGGGGGGGGTCGCGCCACCTCCTGCGGTGAGGTGTCTCTGCTCGGAGTGTGAGTGACAGTACTCTGGGGGGGTCATTGTGCCAGTCAGGCCTCTGTGGTTTTCAATGCTGTTTAGACGAGAGAGGAGATCCAGTTTATCTTTGTGTTTGTGTGACCGAATCAGTGGGAAAATTATTTAATGTCAGGGAGTTCAAAATGTTTAACCTGTGTCAAGTATTTTAATTTTCTGTTTTTTAAGAAACAATCAGGAAAAATTCTGGCATTTTGACCAAACATTTCTGAAAAACAATAAAAAAAACTATGATCTCATTGCATTTTCTATTTCTTAGCACTCATGACTGTTGCCTCGCTCTGTAATATTCATAAAGTGCTTTTAAAGGCAGCACTTCCTTTACTCTGGGTAAAAGCATCTCCATTATTAGAGCCAGAACAGACATTAACTGCATTGCCAGGTCAGACTATGAGGCTTCCTAAGATGTTGAGATATTCTCAGTCAAGTGAAGTGGTTTTATAACTCATGAGATGTCTAAATTAAGGCTTGCACAGCTCTAAATAGGCTCCTATACTCATTGGCTGTGTTAGATGATTAGCGTCAAAACGTACGCGTTCGTGTCTTAAGTATTTTCCAGGCACATAGTTCAATTCAATACCATAATCAACTGTTACCTTCTATTGACTTTAAATCATAGTTTTCCTTTCTTTATACGTAGTTCCCATGTGACGTAATATGTCCGGGTATTTCCAGCCAAAACTGCCATGTTTGAGGGTGGAAGTCGCATTAGATATGGCTGATTGCGTTGGATTATCAAGAAGAATTTTTTTTTATTATCTTATTTTTAATAAATTTTTTTTTCTTTGCAAAGCTGGCAATCTCATGTTGGGTGAACGGATGTCCCAAAAGTGTCGATGGTTTGGCAAAGCGCAGTTTTCACAACATCTCAAAAAATCAGGATATGCAAAGGATCTCAAATTATGGAATTGAGAGCCGAACATCGAGTCTGGCTTGGATACATGAACCGCAAGATCAGCCAACGACAACGTCAAGAATCTACTCCGATCACTTTTATTCCGGGAAAGAAATGTTGGTGCTGGAACTATTTTGTTCATGATTTAGTACGTCTGCTGTGGTTACCTTAGCTATGCTATGCTAAACCTCCACACCGTAAACACTCGCTCCGCCTGTGTAGACACCTACAGTGGAGTATATTGTAGTTTTGAGAATCAGTTACATTGGCACGCTTCAGAAAGTAATAAAAAATGTCCTAGTCATTAGTGTTGATAATGATAGGAAAATGTTTTTTATTGGTATTTGGCTTGGTGGTAAACACTGTCACCTCATAACATCATGGCTTCTCTTCCCGACCCAAGTTGCGGCTAGGCTAATTTTGTTAGGTCGATAATATTTACAAAGCATGTATTATATTACAACTTACAAGTATCAAAGGATATCATAGTGAAAACAAATATTGTAATACTGAGAAAAATATTAGTCATGTTTACTGTAACGCTGACTAACCAAATTAGCTAAGTTAATGTAGCTTCTATCTGCGAGCTTTGTTGAGGGACATGTATTGTAATTAATTGCCAGTCACTACAACCCTGTTAATCACATAAAGAGTTCGGTTGTCCTTTACAAAGCCGTAACACTGATTGTATGCATCCATAGATTGCAAGCAGTGAAGCTCCTCCGTGTGTAGGCACTCTTTGTGTTACCTAGTAGTTAACTGTTATAATAAGAGATCGGAGGCAGCTTGTCAGCGTCATCTGACATTTTTCCATTCTCTGCCTCACGGGTAAATCCAGACGGCAGGAATTTTGTTGATGTGTCTTTCGATTGAACATGGAAACCATGGTGATTGCGGTTGCCTAGCGTTGCGCTTGCCTTCAGTAATGGTCGTTAAATGCCGCAAATCACTTCTGGTTCAGGCATGTGGGAACTATTTATAAGAATCTTGCAATCTTGCTTTGGGGGAGGGGTGCTCAGTAGGGCGGAAGCTCAGCTACAGACTGAGCTTCAAGGAGGAGCTTTGTGTAAGTAGGCGGTGCTTTGTATAAATAGATGGAGCTTTGTACCAGCAACCGTTTAGGCAGCACTACATGGCTACCACAGGAAATTCAAGGATTTCTAAACCTGCATTATTGAGTCAAAGCTGTCAAAGCTGTGGTTATGTTTTTGATAAAGGTATATTATAACATAACGTTCAAGAAAGTTGATTTTGCATAACACCCCCCTTTAACTGCACACAATATAATTTTACCTAACCCTAGTATCAGCTCATATTTAGCTTCAGAGTCAGATTATACATTTTCTTGGCTCAAAGGGGACTTTCACAGTTAAAACTACATTAATGTTGTTGAAGTGTAGCTGCTTAAATTCATAATTTTCTCTTCTTCAAAGTAGTATGATCTGAACTAAATATTCTCAACACAGCTCTAACTGCGTTATTGTTGTGGTGGGCACAGTTAATTACGAAGTTTGGTTCACTAACCACTAATCCGCTAAACAAGTCTTAGTTCTGCTAAACTGATAAGAAATCTAACGCTGTTGAAGCTAACGCTAGCTGCTAAGGTGACTGTCAGTCAGTTGAAGACTGGTGGGGCTGATGCAAACCTGTTAGTTTTCTATTGGTTTGAATTGAAGGTGGGCGGGATCAGTTGAGCTAAATGGGCCAATCCAAACCAAAGTTATAGCTCTGTCTAACTTCCAGTTTACCCCTTTCAGAATAAAAGCATTTGTATTTTTATAAATGCAGTTTGAGGTTAGTCAAACAACAAATACTTTCTCTACCATATTTTATATGTAGTCAATTTTTGTTTTCATTACTTAAATATTGTTTGTCATTTTATTTCTTTTTGACGTTTAGTTTGAAGTTTAGCTGCTAAAGATGCTACATGCTAACAGGGTATCGTTTTTATTTAATTTGGAATAAATTGTATAAAATTAGAAGTTTTACACTTGCAAATATTTCGCAGAACCTAAATTAGCAGAAACTAATCCGCTAAATGGGAAGCTAGTTCTGTTATTAGCGGATTAGCAGAACTGTGCTCCCCCTTGAAAAGTTGGTCCGATGGGAAACATTTTCAGTGCGTTTCATGCAGTTTGGACCTTTTATTTAATGTTATCTGATAGTTGAGACTCAATGTTTTAACGTGTTCTGAACAATCCCAGAGCCCAGAGTTTTGTTCAGTAATGATGTTTTCTACAAATTTATTTTTGCACAGAAGTCTGTGGAGACTCTGTGTTTCTCAGACCATTATTCTCATTTCTAAGTATCGATATGCCTGTTTGGAGGTTCAGCACCAAATGTTTAATTTCATTTCTAACCCCAAATCCTCAGAGTAAATGTCAGTGAATACTAATGTGGCTTTGGTTGCTGCAGTGCCTTGTTTCTTGTTCACCCGCTGTGTGAACACAATTTTTATTTTTTTTTTAAAACAGAAATGAGAAAGTTGAACTTGAGCTGGCGTGCTGCTCGAACAAAAAAACATAATCACCTCGATGGTGTTGTGCTCAGCCTGAGTGGGAGGGAATATGATGAGTGGCTTATGTTGCCAAGTAACAGTGTTGTTCTCCATAATAATAGTTACTGTAGATACAGTTAAATAACATGTAAATCTAAAAACAAAGACTCCATTGCACTGAAAAATAATACTTAAATTTAATTTTTTACTTTTAATTCCTTTTAATTTTCTGATTATTGAAGAAATCATCTTCTTAATTAATCTTCATTATTATAATCATCTCATTTGTATTTTAAATCCATGAATCAGATTTTTAATGAACTAGTCCGGGAACATTTTGGACACTTCTAAATTAAAACAAACACCAACAAGGGTTTTATTGCAAATTTTGAGCTTCACTGGGGGGCGACCACCACACCTCCTGCCCTTTCCTCTATTTTAATAATCAGACACGAGCCCCCCAGGGCACTTACAAAGCTTTACAGTGGGATTTGAATGTGGTGTTTTTGCCCCACTCCAGAGTTAATAAACCACACTGTGTGGCAAAGCAGAAAATTATTAAACCTATAAGTGCACAGAAAAGTATCCTCCATTGGTTTGTCCGGGGATAAGAGTCTAAATACTAAACAGAATTAAATTATTATGTGTTTTAAAATAAAATAAATTTGGCATTTTAAGTGTTGAGACAAATGCAGATGGAATGACACATTAGGATCCCAAATAAAACCGTTTTTTCAAATAATGTCTTACAACAAATATTAAACTCTAAAGCTAAACCTGCATAAAAGAAAAAATTGGGTTTTATACTGGTTTGTGAAACACGGTAGATTTAAGCAAAATACAAAAAAAAAAAAGCTGAAAAGTAATCAGCATCTCCTTTGTTCTTCTCACAGGGCTGCAATCAGACCACCTGCTGGTTTTAAAAACAAAATGTCACCGTGAGGCTTCTTAATTAAAAGATAATAAGACCTAATTATAATACTTTGGGTTAAAGATGCGTATAAAACACAATCATTACTCATTAGCTCTTTAAGGCGTATTATACACGCTCTGAAATGTTTTATTTTCCCTAAAAAAAAAAAAAAAATTCCATTTTAATTTTGTTAAATTTAATGTTTTTATGATCCAACCCCAGTTTTTCCACATTAAAAGTTTAGTTTTGCATTATATAGTTATGTATTTTTTAAGTGTTTACATTTTTTTAAAGGTTCAGGACCTTTTTGTTTTTCTTCTTAAGCGTTGAAAAGCAGAAAAATAAACATTTTTTGCTTGATTCAATACCGTGTCCACTCGCAGCACATTCCCAAAGACCCTTTATTCCCACCTCTGAGGTCTACGGTGAGAGAAACTTCAGTCACAGCAGCTACAGTCTGTCTCTGTCCTCCATCCTCGCGCCCAGTTAAAGTGCAACACTGAGCTCATTCTGCAGAGCCGGCCGCGCTCTGATGGGAAACCTGCACCACAGAGCCGACTGGCCCTGGAAACGGCCGCGGCTGCCAGGTTTGTTTGATTCCCTCCTGCCGGCATCAACATCTGTGTGTGTTTGCGTGTGGGAGGAAGGAAGGCGGGCAGAAGTAGATCCAGAAAAGTCAGGGGGCCACCCATGGTCTGAAAGGGTTTCTCCGATTTGAAATACGGGAGACACACGCTGCCTTGTTGCTGGCTTCCATATACCTGCGTGTCAAAGGTGTTTTTGTTCCGTTCACTCGGGGGTTTGACCTCGGAGTGCATTTACTGCAGAAAAAAAAAGCAGATTGCTCCTGCCAGAGGGATCCATTTAGAAAGAGTCCTCTGAAGGGCAGATGCAGATATAATGAGTTGAACAAGGAGACAGAGTGAGGTTTAATGGAGTCTTTAATGTCCCCCCGAGCTCCGTAGACTGACTGCAGGAATCTACAGTTTAGGAACAGGAACGTTCATCGATCCAATAATTATTTCGTCTTACCGATCGTTTGTCTCATTAGGTTATGGGTTCAAAACTTGTCCTTTAAATGATCACACGGCTGTACCTACTGAAACATGTCATTGAACTACCAGATTTTTCATTTTGGCGTGAAAGTCTTTATCTCGGCTCACTTCCCTCCGTGTCAGGGTGGCGTTTGCCAGGGAATCGTAAAGCGCCATCACATTCTTGGCAGGCGGAGGTATCTGGACGTGGCTGAAGTGCAGAAACGCCTGCAGGAAGAACGACAACGATTCAGAACCCATCTGCCATCAGAGTCAGAGGAGGAGCCGTCATTTATTAAAATGGTTGCAAAACCAGTTGCCATCACTGTGAACATATCCTTAAGGTTTCAGTGATTTATTTTTTTTTTAGGTCACATTTTTGAAAACAAAGGCTATGTTCGCACTGCAGGCAAATGAACCCAAATCAGATTATTATTTTTTTTTTATGACCGTGTGAACCGACCCTGGTCTTCAGTATATTGCTTCTAATTATTTTTTGGAAAATAGGGGCAGATATAAGATTTTTTTCTTCTTTCTGCTGCCTTTCATTTTTACTTGTGTTTTGTATATTTTCTTGTATATAGTTTTTTTTAATTAAATGAATAAATAAATTCGATATATAAATTAAATACGTCTTTTAAAAAATATATTTTTTTCCATGTCCTGGCTGACTGAGAATCCACAGGAATAACCTAAAGTTGGTGTCAGACCGTATCTAATCTAAAGTTACTGCATCGATACTTTAGTTTTACTTTCAACACGTCGCTTCCTTCCATAAATAAAATTCTTCACCGAAACATCCGACCAGAAGCAGGTTCAAATATAAACACTGAACTAAATGAAAATGTCAGATATTTTTTTTTAATCGGCTTTGATTGCACAACTTCAGCAGCCACATGCTAACATGTAGCATCCATGTTTACTTCTATTAACTGGATGGAGGTCGTATTTAAAATCTGCTGCGAACATCCATGTAAAAAAATGTAAACGTTGACTTAGTAAGACCTTTTTTTTCATTTTTCATTCCAGTTTTATCTTGTATTAATAAAATTATCTGTAGAAGCTGTTTTTATGTTTTTAATCCTATAGCCAGTTAAAAGTTAACTCTTTAAAATTGGGTTAATGAAACAAGACTAAAACAAGATAAACGGTTCAGCCAGTTGACCTAAAAAAAACAAACAAGAAAAGTGTTTTTGTAACTCAAGCAACTGTAGGTCAGAGGTCTTCAACCATGTTCCTCATGACTCACTGTTCTGCTTGTTTTAGCTGTTTCTCTGCTTCGATACACTTCATTCAATTATTTAAATTGCCTACTCATAATGTCAAGTTTATCAGAAGCCTGTCAATCACTCATTCATTTCAGTTAGGTGTGTCAAAGCAGGGAAACATCCAACAGGAACAGGTTGGAAACCTCTGGTTAGACATTAGCTGTGTTTCCATTGCAAATGTGCGCAAAACTTTGTCGATATTCTGTTAATGTCGAAAAAACACAGTTTCGCAAC
>JARVJO010051083.1:0-20687 GCA_031762555.1 Cynodonichthys magdalenae | reverse complement strand
TAAGTATTTGGTAAGTACATTCTAAGTATCTGGTAAGTACATGCCAAGTACCTGCTAATAATCTGGTAAGTACCCACTAAGTATCTGATAAGTACCTGGTAAGCATCAAGTACGTACCTGCTGAGAATCTGGTAAGTACCTGCTAAGTATCTGGTAACACTTTCATCTAAAAGTATTCTAAAAGTTTAGATGATTTTTGACATAATTTTAGCTGATAGTTTAAGAATCTCATCCATGTTTTTATTCAGTCGTTTGACATTTAAATGCCGACAGTTAAAGATAAGTTTGATTTGTGGACAGAGGAAGCTGCAGCTCGTGTAACTTTCTGTCTGAACAGAATTATTCATGTTCCTGTTCCATGTGCAGTGAGAACTGCCAAACAGGTTCCAGTAAAAACCGACAGCCGATAACATCAGCAACATCAAGGGAAAACTCCCAGATCAGGTGTCGGCGTCGCCTCGACTTGTTTTCATCTCTGGAAGCGTTTCAGTCTTCGAGTGGATCTGTGGAGGGACACCACCTCAGAGGGTGTGTTAGTGAGGTTTTTTAGTGTTTTTTACTGCGAGTCTCAAATTCCATAATATCCAGTCGACCGTGTCAAGAAGCTGCGTGTTAAAACAGGAAATAACAGTTTCACACTAACTGAATTAAAGCGGTGACAACATGAATTACTGCAAATAAAAGGTTGTAAAAAGGCAAAAACATTATCGCTTAAATCACCTTAATACAACAATATATGCAAAGTATTTAGATGTAAATAATGTAATAAAAAAGATAAACACAAACATGTACAGGTCATACAAGTAAAGAAATATAAACATTTTGATTAAAACTGCTTTTTCTAGAATCGGTTTCTCTGATTTATTCATCAGACCAGATAAAAATCACAACAAAATTAATATTAAGCAACATTTTTTTTGTCTTTTCTTTTACAGACAATGTGAAACAAGTTGTAAAGTTTGTGTGGTTGATTCAGGAAACGGATGTTGCTCTAACATTACTCTGCTGAGGAGCCATTCTGGTCCAGTTCTTAAATGACGAGTTAAACAGAGAAGAGCAGCTCTTTTGTTTCTTCAGCTCGTTCACCAAAGAACAGAGAGAGGAGGGCTGTTTTTATTTTTGTTCTGAGGAATGTAAAGCCTCTCAAGTATTCAGATCTTTTAAATAAAATAAAATGAAAATAAAACTAGTTTCTCACCTGTTTGTCTCCAAAGCTTTAAAGATCTGAAAAAGTTCAAACTAATTAAAAACAGAAGAGTTGAAGTTCAAACATCCAGGAGATAAAAAGTGTCTGATTGGTCCAAAGCCAACCAATCACACGAGCCAGAAACAGACAGGAAAACAAAAACATCCCGCCCTCTAACGACTTCCTGTTGAAGATTGACCTGACAAAAAAAACAACAAAAAAACCCCTGAACATATGGGTCAGGAAGGGTTTAATATCTACTCTTAATTTAGAATATGAAATAAAAAGTGTAGCTCAGCAGGAAGTCATCAACACAAACTCACAACCAGATCTTTAATTAATGAATGACAAATTTAAAACAGTTTTAATAAACCAGCTCAAAGCTGACATCTTGATTTAACAAACAAAAAGCTGATGTGGCTGCAGCTAAACACACAAACCACAGGATAATTCACCTGTTAATGGACTGTGGCTGAAGTGAAAACACCTGGCATGATGTCACCTGTGGACAGGTGAGAGTGGGCGGAGCTGAGGAGCAGAGACAAACAGTGGAAAAGTACTGGGACATGCAGTTTTGAAACCAAACAAGAGATGAACGCCTCAAAACACAAAAAAAAACACTGAAAAACTTGTTTTAAAAGCAGATTGTTTTAGTGTCTGTGTTGGTTTGAACTGATTTTTGTTCCAGTTTTTCATTTTAAACCACTAAATTTGAGCTCAATATCTGTAAAACTCAAATTACAGCCATGTTTTTGAGTTTGTGGTCATTTTGAGTGAAACTTTCATTAAACTCTGGTCAATGAGATATTTTGCTAACAGACTCTCAAATTTACAGATACAGCCTTGAGTCAACCTCAGCTGACCAAAGTGCTTCACAACAATCACATCACATTTATCTGAAGATAAAACAAATAAAAATATATAAAATTAAATTAAACTAAAATTTAGTAAAAATAAGAACAATAATAAAAATGGCAGTAAAATACCAAAAAATACTAATAAAAACCAAGATGTAGTTAAGTTCAGTTGCAGCAATTTCCCAAAAACTCAAATCAAATTAATTTCCTTTTTTTCTTTTTGAGGAAAAGAAACTTAATTATAAATAATATTAAACTTGGTTAAAATGTTTAGGATGTTTTTCAATAAACAGTTTTTAAATTTATTGTAAAACGAAAAACTAATTAATTTTAATAAATAATAACGTTAGCTGACGTCTTTCTTTGCTGCAAGTTTTTCATTAAAATATATATTTTTTGTGAAAGCATTTTAGTGGTTCTGGGTCCACTCGGGGGTCATAAACAAACAAATCCAAGAAAATAAGGAAGTTTATGAAAATCTGATTTAAACCCAGATTTAAAAGCTTGTTTCCCCCAGAAGCTGTGTTGATGTAAAGAGTTAATCTGTGTTTAAAGTCAAACTGAAACTGAAACCATGAAAGCTCCTCCCCTTCAGCTGAAAACAGAAACCAAGTCGTCTCTGGAGGAAGCAGCTCGACATCTCTTAGCTTTACCACATTTCTTCTCAAGACAAGGAAGGTAAAAAAAAAAAAAAGGAAAACTTTGATTCTCAAAGGAAACTTCTTGTTTCAGCTGTCTGCTTTCTGTGGTTTCAGTTTCTCTCATTTAAAGAAAAAAAAAGATGGCTTCCCGTGAGGAGCTCTCCTGCCCCGTGTGCCACGACATCTTCAGAGATCCTGTAGTTCTCTCCTGCAGCCACAGCTTCTGCAAAGCCTGTGTGGAGACCTGGTGGAGGGAAAAACAGATAAACGAGTGTCCGGTTTGCAAATACTTCCCTCTGATGAGTAACCCACCTGTGAGTCTGACGCTGAAGAACCTGTGTGAGGCCTACCTGCAGGAGCCCAAACCGAGAGCATCTTCTTCTTCTGGGTCTGAGGACCTCTGCAGCGTGCACCTCGAGAAGCTGAAGCTTTTCTGTCTGGATCACCAGACGCCGGCGTGCGTGGTGTGCCGGGATTCGAAAACGCACAGCGGCCACGGGTTCAGGCCCGTCGACGAGGCCGCGCGGGACCACAGAGACCAGATCCAGGAATCCCTCGGGCCCTTTCGGGAAAAACTGAAACTGTGCGAGCGACTGAAAGGAACCTGCGACCAAACTGCGAAACACATCAAAGCCCAGACCAGAAACATGGAGAGGCAGATCAGAGAGCAGTTCAGGACGCTGCGTCAGTTCCTGCAGGAGGAAGAGGAGGCCAGGATCATGGCTCTGAGGGAGGAGGAGAAGCAGAGAAGTAAAGCGGTGAGGGAGGAATCTGAAGCTCTGAGCAGAGAGATGTCTCTTCTGTCCAACACCATCAGAGCCACAGAGAAGGAGCTGCGAGACGAGGACGCCTCCTTCCTGCAGAAATACAAGCAGACGTCAAACAGAGTGCAGCAGCGCCACCTGCTGGACGAGCCCCAGCTGGACTCTGGAGCTCTGATGGATGAAGCCAAACATCTGGGCAACCTGAGCTTCAACATCTGGATCAGGATGAAGGACGTGGTCTCCTACGCTCCCGTGACTCTGAACCCAAACACGGCCCACCCGGGCCTTGTCCTGTCCGAAGACCTGACCTCCATGAGACACGACGAGCGGCAGAAGCTTCCGGACAACCCTGAGAGGTTCGACTCGGACCGGGCCATCCTAGGTTCTGAGGGGTTCACGTCAGGGTTCCACAGCTGGGAGGTCGAGGTGGGGGACAGCACCAGCTGGGGTCTGGGCATCGCAGCAGAGTCCGTCCAAAGGAAAGGGGACACAAAGGCTGGACTGTGGACGATAAGGTTCTCTAACGGTTTATATGAAGCCGTCTCTCCTTTGGATCAGCAGATTCTTTTCCACTTGAAGACCCTCAGGAGGATCAGAGCCAGTCTGGACTGGGAGAAAAGAAAACTGTTGTTCTGTGATGCAGATTCTGAAGCCCACATATTCACCTTTACTCCCAACTTCACAGAGAAAATGTTCCCGTACTTCAGCGTTAAGAAACAACAATTAAAAATACTACCAAAGAAAGTCTCTGCAGACGTACAGTAGATTGTTTACAGGATGATGTGCAGGAGAAACTAACTCTAGATGTCTTTTATATTTAAAAATGACATTTTTGGAGGGATTTAAGGATATAGTTCAGTAAAATTAGAGATGTTCTAAATTGTGATTCTTGCCTGGACTAAGACTTTTGCCTCTTAATATACAAGGGCGGAGCTAGAGGGGTGGCAGGGGTAGCCCTTGGTTAGGCACCCCGGGTGCCACCCCCAAATAATTGACAAGTGGGTGGGGATTATGGATTTTGTATTAGCATTTTGGTTTACTGATACTACTGTACTGTATACATATTTAGCTGTGTATGTTTAAAAATGGCTGAAATATAGCTCTTTGTAAAATTAGCATTAGCATTAGTGGTTAGCTTAGTTGGGATTAGCATTGGCAATTGGTATGTGATCATTCTTAGCTACTCCACAACAAATTTAATCTCAATAAGTCTTCAAATGGTTGAATTATAGCCTTTTAATGTTAGCTGTGGTAGACATCTTTAATTTTTGATTAGCATTTAGGATTTGATAAAGATTGTTTTCGACTAATTCTACACTAATCTTCAGCTTTGTGTGTCTAAAAACAGGTTCAGCATGTATTTATAGATCAGTTTTTGCTATGATCTCACATTTTCAGCTCAATATTTCCTAAAACAACTGAATTAAAGCTATTTAGAATTAGCTGTGGCAGCCATATTGAATTTTTAAATCCAGAGTGCTTTTCTGGATTTGTATGTCCCGCCCCTAAAAACCGCCTTGGCCACCATTGTGCTGCTCGTTGAAAAGACGTCTAGCTCCACCCCAGTTATTACAATATCTTACCTTTATGACTCAAGCAGGTTGTTGGTGTCGGAGGTCCAGTTCAGTCCTGGTTCAGATTGATCTAACCCAACAGGAGTTTTGCTCCTCTGACTTGTGGGGGTCCCGCAAGGCTTCATTTTAGGCCCACTGGCTTTTAGATCTTAACTTAAAGGCTGTTTGTGTTTTCTGCTCCAAATCTCTCAAAACTTTTAAATGTTTGCTCAATATCCAAGTATTAGGGCCTGACTATGAGAATATTTATTTTACTTTAATTATGAGAATGAAGTCATAATATTATGAGAAGTACAGTAAAAAGCATTAAATGTAGATCATCTTGTGAAGTTATATTTTGGTATTGGTTTTACAAATAAGGAAACACTTATTCTTTAACAAATTAGCAGGACTTCGAAATGATTGTGTCTATTTTGAAGATGTTATTCTTGTAATATTTAAATTTTTTGTAATATATTGACTTTATTCTCATAGTCTGGTCCTAATACTCCACTGTAGGAATAAAGACATATCTTGAGCAAACATTTAAAAGTATGGAGCGATTTGGAGCAGCAAACACAAAGAGCATGACAGTTTTTTATTTAAGGTAACGTCTAAAAAGCAGTGGACCTAAAATGAAGCCTTGCGGGACGCCAACAAGTCATTGGATATTCCTGTGAATCAAGCAGAGCTGATGGTTTTTAAGTTATGTCTGTGTTTCATTTTTTTACTTTTTCTTTTAATTAATGTTGTTACATTTTATTGTTTTTGACTGAATTGTACATTTTGTGGTTGTTTTTATTGAGCTGTAAAAACAAATTAGACTGACATGGCTGAAGTGTTACATTTTAATGTACATACGTTCCTATTATTGCCATTGCTGTTGCTGTAAAAACACGTTTAGTCACTTAAATCTCATTTCTTCCTTATTCTGAAGTTTGATTTGAACTTCATCAAGTCGTCTTAATGTTTTCTATGTGATTGGCTGATTATATTTTAATTCTAATTAATTTATTAATAAAACTTGTTTTCATGTAAAGCAGTCTGGTCTGTGTTAGGCTCTCATTGGTTGGTGTTTGGGCTGCAGAACATGAAGCTCCTCCCATCAGATCAACAGTTTCACTTCCTGTCTGATTATTTGAAAAAATCAGCAAATCTAATCTTTTCATCGCAGCTCCAAACCTCAGAGGACTTGAATGGTGAGTAAAATAACCTCCACTGATGTCTGAAGTTTAATATAAATTTTTATTGAGCTATTAAATGTTTTTAGTTTTTTAATGACTGTTTGCAGAGTTGGTTTTAATGGACTGAACGGCATAAAGTCTGAAAAGAGGAAAGAATTACTAAATATTTTTACATCGCAGTTTATCATAAAACTCACAAAATATATTTTTACTTGTATGGAACTGAATCATTTACAGAGTTAATGGTTCTGAGTTCTGAGTCATTAATTTCTGTTTTAGAGCAACTTTCAGCAGCTGAAATAGTTTTTTTTCCTTAAAAAAATAGTCAAAATTGAATCAGCTTTTTGTGTTATTTTTCACCAGATTTGTGTTTATGAGAATAAATTTAAATCTTTTTTTTTTTTTTTGCATATTTAAACTTCTTTTTTAAATGTATAATTTTTATAGTTCTGACCTCCACCAGCTGCATTTTTAATTTGAATCTGCAGAGTTTTGGACCATGGGAGCTCATCAGAACCTTGCAGTTCTGCTCGGCGTGGCCTCGTTACTGCTCAACGTCTGCTGTGATGTGGGCTGTAAGGGGACAGACGGACAACCAGGACAGGCTGGGTCTCCTGGAAGAGACGGACTGCATGGACTGAAGGGAGAGAAAGGAGATCCAGGTTAGAACCAATCCTGTGGGTCATGAGATATTTTGCTAACAAACAGTTTGACCTGATAACACTGATAACTAATCTGTACAAAATGTTCTCATCTCCAGCTGTGATGATCGAAGGTCCGGTGGATCCGATCACCCTGCTGAGGCTCAGAGGGGACCTGGGGAGTCCAGGCCCCCCAGGGGACATGGGCGCTAAAGGTTTTCAGGGTCAAGTTGGAGCAACTGGTCTCGTTGGAGGGCCTGGTCTCCCTGGTCGACCAGGAAGGAACACCGGGTCCGGTAAATACAGTTTGATGGTTACTGTTCTTTCAGATGAAGCTAAAAGCTAAAATGAGCTAAATTTGACCTAAGAACAAATACAGCAGCTAAAAAAAACTAAGATTAATAAAACCTGTATCTAAAAGCTAAAATTAGCAAACCAGTAGGTAAAACACTAAAATTAACAAAATATTAAATAAAAGATGCAATTAGCAAAACATTAGCTCATAACTAAAATGAGAAAACAGTAGCTAAAAGCAAAAATTAGCAATACAAAAACTAAATTAAGCAAAATAAAAAATAAATAAAAAAACTAAAATCTCAAATTAGCAAAGTTTAAAACTATCAAAACATTAGTAAAAACTAAAACAAGCAAGCCAGTAGCTAAAAGCTGGGATTAGCAGAGCATTAGCTAAAAGATTTACAAGACGAACGCTAAAAGCTGAAAATTGCAATATTTGTTCAGAAAAGCTAAAACTGGTAGACCAGTCTCCATAAGCCTAAATTATGAGAACATTAGTTATATTTATAGTGAAAACCAAGTAGATAGAAGCTAAAATTAGGTAAGCCAAAATAAGTAAATTAAGTATTCTAAGACTTGTACCTCTGGTTTTTGTCTTCTGCTATTTTCAGCTACTGTTTTGCTACTTTTAACTTTAAGCTTTTTGCTTATCAGTTCTGCTTCTCCCATTCTTTAGCTGTTTTTTCTGCTCCTGCTCAGCAGAGCATTAGCTAAAAGATTTACACGGCAAACGGTGAAAACTGAAATTAGTAAAAAAGTTCAGAAAAGACAAAACAGTTAGACCAGTCTCAATACGTTAGAATAATGAGAACAGTGGCTACAATAAAAGCTAAAACCAAGTACATAGAAGGAAAAATTAACATAGCATAAGCTAAAATGAGCAAACAAGTAGCTAAAATCTGAAAATAAAAAGCATTGCATGTAGAAATTATCATTACAAAAGCTAAAATAAAATGAGCAAAACAAGCTTTATTTAGCAAACATTAGCTAAAGTTTAAAAATAATCAAAATATAAATTAAAGTTAAAATAAGCAAACTAGTAGCTAAAAGGTAGAATTAGCCAAACATCAACAAAAAACATACAAATGCTGAAAGCTAAAATTAGCAAGAGTTCCAATAAAGTTAAAACTATTTGATCACAGACAATAACCTTAAGTTATGAGAACAGTAGCTACATTAAAATCTAAAACCCATCATTAGATAGAAGCTAAAATCAGTAAGACAGCAGCTAAAAGCTAAAATATGAGTTGAAGTAAAATTCTGGCAGCAAACGGAAACTTTTAACACTTTTAGGAGAAAATGTTTATTAGAGACATCTGTTTGTTCTGTTTGTTTTATTTTAGGACAGGATAGCTCGAATCAAGACGCTCAATATTCGGCTTTTACTGTCATCAGGAACGAGAGCAGCTACCCGTCCATCGGCCAGGTTTGGTCCAGCACCATCTGTACCCTACTTTAAATTTTTCAGATTGTTTTATTTACACAGAGCTGTTTTTATTCCCTTCTGGTTTACAGTTTTTTTAGCCGTTTTTGATTCTTTTTCTGTTTTTTTAGAAAATAACCTACCAGACTGTGGTGGTCAACAAGCCCGGTGATTTGAAGGCGAACACAGGAGACTTTGTCTGCAGGGTAGCTGGGGTTTACTATTTCACCTTCCACTCCGTTGCCAAGGTAACGCACACCTGTCTGCCGCTGTGAGTCCTGACGCAAAGAGACGTGTAGAATAATGCTCGGGTGTGTCTGCAGGTCAGCATGTGCCTGGGTTTGAGGAGCACCTCCCTCGGTGAGGAGAGGCTGGTGTTCTGCGATTACAACAGCAACAGGCGCAATGAGCAGGTGAATGTTTGTAAAAAAAAAAACAACAACAACAAAAACAACAATAATAATAAAGTTCTGATGTGTTGCAGATGCTGTCGGGCGGAGCCGTCCTGCAGCTGGCTGCTGGAGAAAATGTCTGGCTCGAGTCCTTCCAGGACCAGCAAACAGAAACCGACAAACGAGACAAACAAGAAAAACACATCATCTTCAACGGCTTGTTGCTTTTCTCAAATCCACAATAAACTGCAGAGAAGTTCTGTTCATCTCTGATTTTAGTCCATTTTTCCCATCTTGGCTCTAAAATAATTAAAGTTGTTCTTTTTTCATATAAGATATTTTTGATAAATTATCTGAAAGATGATTGAAAGATGATTTTAAAACAAAGGTTCCTTGAAGGAATCATTCTAATCGTTTTGCTTTCCTGGAGAAACTAAACACAAGAAGCAGGCGTGGATTTGTGAGGACTTGACAGAACTGACAAAAAGAGAAATCTTAAATGTTGCAGTTAAATAATAAAGCTAACGTTTAAGATTTTTGGACTGTAACGTAGCCTTTTTGGTGCGTGGCTTTTGTTGTGACGTCATAATCATAAGCAACGCTAACCCTGCTAATGCCGCTAACACTTTGCTACAAGACATCAAGCTCATAGTTGCGGCCGGTGTCTGAGCTGCACCACAAATTGCCGAACTGCAGGTACCATCCATATTATTTTCAATGAACACAGTTTGAATTTAAATTTTAAATGCCATTTTTAGCTGCATTAGCAGAGTTAGCAGGGTTAGCGTTTGCTTTTGTCACTGGATTATGATGTCACAACAGAAGCTGCACACCAACAGCAAGGCTGCGTTTCATTCTGAAATACTTAAATGTAAAATTTAACATTTAACTGCAACATTTTAATTTAATTTTTCCTTTTAAATTTAGACACTTATTAAAAACAGCAAAATGAAAGACCAGTGGGCTAACAATAACATGTTAGTGGAAATTAGTTTTAACTATTTTAAACTGAGAAAGTGAGATAAAAATTAAAAATTCATTAGTGACATTTTAACATTTTATGCACTTGGTGCACCATAAAAGCAGCAGAAGGGGGAGGAGTCAGGCTGTTGAGGTTGTGTATGGTTCCACCACATGCTCCTGAGTCTCCTGTTTGTTCATGAATAAACTGTTAAATTGCCAATTTGTCTTGTTTCTTCATATTTTTATCCAATAAAAACACCAAACATGAGCTGAAAGCAAAATAAGTTGTTTGGTTTTGTATTAAACTCAACCAACAATTACATTTCTGCACAAAACAAATCCATTTAAGAGGAAATAAAACGGCTTTTTGGTTTTTAAGATTTATAGTCAAGAAAAAATAAAATAATTAACCAAACACACATTTTATATTTTTTCTTCTTTTTTTGTTATAAAATAGATGTTTTTTTCTCTGTATGAGTCATTTCATCACAGTGTTCTGGTTGACCCAGATGACCGTATGGAAGTGAAACCTGTCCAGTTTCTCTTCTTCTTTTATTTTGGTAAATTTTGGCAAATCTTCAGCTGACCTTTTCCTGATTTAAGGGCGGAACTTAAAAATTGCTTAGATGGTAAAAACTTTTTTATTTTTTACTGTAAGTTTGTCTAAAATGAATTCCATTGTCACAATTAAAGTTATTACCACAAGGGAAAAAAAATTGCATTTGATTATTTATTTTAGGGAAAAAGAAAATAATAAGAGGTAAAAAGTATTATGTTATCAGTCTTTTTATAAGACATATTTTCTGTAATAAAAACCCAAAATATCAGCATAAAAAACTAACATGTTGGCGGAAGTATCATGGTTTGGGTCAATGTTTTACAGTAAAGTCCTGAACTTTATCATTTAAAAAGATTTTATCTGAAGTTAATGAAACATAAAAAAACCAAATGTCAGTGTTGAAGAGTTTAATTATTAATAATTGCTTGTTTAATTGTTTATTCAGAGGTTCGCTTTGTGGAAAAAAAATAAATCTTGTCTCTTTGTTCTCTGATTTTCTACGACTTGATGAAACCTCCCAGGATTTGAGTCGACTTCCTGGTCCGGCTCCAGAACCTCGGAGCTTCACTTCAGTTCGATGTGAACTTCCTGCACCCGGTTTTCATTTTCACTCATTCATCAGGTGAGTTTTAAAGATTTGTTACATTTAAAACACTTCATTGATTAGTTGTAAAGATGTTTGCTTTGTTTTCGTGAATTCTGTATTATTTCTATTTACAATAGAAACTAAGATTTTGTTTTCTTGTAAAATTGTTTCATATTTAATTTTGTGTTCAGATTTTCTTTCCCTTTTCTTTTATCCCTATTTTCTATTTTCTTCTACTGGTTTTATTCTCTTTGGGCTGCTGAGTCAGCATTTACAGCATTTACCAGTTTGGTTTGATATTTTTCCCACATTGTTATGCAGTCTACTTACAATCCTTCTTTAGTTGTTCTTGTATAAAAAAGTTTGGCTCATTCAGGAGGTAAATTCTTTGACTTTTGTAACTTTGATATTTTTCCAAATATTTAAATTTAGCAAGTTAACTGCTTAAAGCTCAAATTGGCAAACATTTGCTAAAGTTTGAAATTTCGTAAAACATTAGCTAAAGCTAAAACAAACAAACTTGTAGCTAAAAGCTGTAATTAGCAAAGTATTAGCTTAAATAAGATTCACTAGATTAATGCTAAAAGCTGAAATGAGCAAAGAAGTTCCAAAAAGCTAAAACTCTTAGACCAGTCTCAGTAAGCTAAAATTATGAGAACAGTAGCCACATTTATAGCTAAAATCAAGTAGATAGGAGCTAAAATTAGCAAAGCATCAGCTAAAATTAGGAAACCAAATATATAGAAATATGCAGAGCTGTTTTTGTCTTGTACTTTTAGCTACTGTTCTGCTACTTTTAACTTTTAGCTTTTTGATTATCAGCTCTGCAAAACAATCAGCTTCTTTAGTTTTTTAGCTGTTTTTCTGCTCCTGTCTCCTCTCTGACAGATTCATCCCATCCCACTCCTTCTCTCCTCACCTCCTCGTTCACTCGTCCCTTCTCATCTCCTCTCTCCTTGTCAGCTCGTCCAACGATGCTCCTCTGCCGTTTCCTCCTGATTGGTTCTCTGCTCTCATTGGCTGTGCCTCAGCTGGTTGCCGTGGAGACGTGTTCGGCGCCAGGGATGCCTGGAATCCCAGGTTTGTGCATTTCGAGGGCGTACCTGTAAGTCTTTTTCTTCTTCTTTTGTTTATTTGTTTATCCTTCTCAGGTATTCCTGGATTCCCTGGCAGAGATGGACGTGATGGAGCCAAGGGAGAGAAAGGAGAGACAGGTACACAAAAATGCACAAAACTACACAAAACATCAGAAGTGGTTTGGATTTGGAGCAGCCGGCTGTTTTTTATAACGAGGTTTATATTATGGTTTTGTTCTGTTATTTTCTTGCTGAAACTTTTATTTTACCTGCCAGTTGTATGATTTGTATAAACAGATCAGCTGCAGCCCACAGATCTGTGTTCTTGTTTCCAGGAGCCCAGTGGAGCGGCGGGGTCGGGCCTCAGAAGGGTCAGAAGGGTCAGAAGGGTGACCTGGGGTCGCGCGGTCCTCCAGGTAAACGAGGTCAGTTAGGATACCCCGGAATACCTGGCATCCCAGGGCACGTAGGCCTTCCAGGAGAACCGGGAGAACCTGGGTATGACAGCTGAGGATGACGATGAAAATTAAATCCATCTTTAAAAAGGTGTCGGCCTGAATTTACAGCTTCAGAACCAGAACTTTTATTATTTAATTTTGTTTTTCTCGTGTGTCTGCAGGACCGTTAGAGCTCAGCAGCAGGCAGCCTTT
Organism: Cynodonichthys magdalenae; assembly: GCA_031762555.1. Lineage (NCBI taxonomy): Eukaryota > Metazoa > Chordata > Actinopteri > Cyprinodontiformes > Rivulidae > Cynodonichthys > Cynodonichthys magdalenae. Next base: position 7,915 of record JARVJO010051083.1, on the reverse strand, counting down.
AGCGTGGCCCGAGGAGCCCCTGAATTCCCGGAGAAATCCAGCGTCATCCGGTTCACCAAAGTCATAACAAACATCAACGACGACTACAACACCAACACGGGACACTTCAGGTGAGAAACGCCTGATTCTGATGGGCGGGGATGAAATCACTGAGTCAAACTCTCACTGTTTTTCATGAGGTCGGACCGGTGTTTATGTTGCAGTGAAAAAAGTCCAAAACATACAACATTACTTTGTAATGTGTTGTTTTCTTCGCTGATCATGTTGCCTTTTTAAGCCTGTGTGGAGCTAAACTATGGCAATAAAGTTTGTTCAAAAATAAAAGAAATACTGAAACTGAAAAAAAAAAGTTTTGAAATTAATAAAAAAGTTCATAACTTGCCTTTGAATCATCTATTTGAAGAAGTAAGTCAGGTCATTGCATCATATATTTAAAGATGTAAGGCAGACCATTACGTCATATAAGTTAAAAATATATGTCAGGTTGTAATTAAATTGTATCAGGCCATGCGTTTCATTTAAATTAGGAATTTTAGTAGGTTATTGTATCATGTAATCAGTGTTGTTTGGTAGGCCATTGTATCATATAATTAATAAGTATGGCAGACTGTTGTGTCATATAGTATTAAAATCATCATCAAACGTCATTGTGTCATATAGTTCACAAGTATGGTAGGCTGTTGTATTATATAATCAAAAAATATACTTTTATTTTAATATTTTCATTAAAAATTTGTAATGTATAATTGACGTTGTATGGCAAGCCATTTTATCATGAAATGAACAATGTTTATCATGTTATGTGTATTAATTCAAGAATTGTAGCCTGTCATATTTTGTAATAATTGTGTATGGCTGACTGTTGTGTCATATAATTTTAAAATGGAGCAGCTTCTTTTTGACTGCTAAAGTAGTCTGCTAATTTCTGTAAAATAGGGAGATTTGTAGCTTTCCGTTTAGCTCATCAGTATGAGAAGAATCCTCTTTTGGTAAATTGTTGTGTTTTGCGCTGCAGGTGCAGAGTCCCAGGTATGTACTACTTTGTGTTCCACGCCTCGTTAGAGGAACGACTCTGTGTGCTGCTGAAGCTTGACAACCAGCTGCTGACGTCGTTTTGTGACCACCGCCGCAACAAGAGACAGGTACGGTCCTGACGCAGCACTGGAGCTTGTTCTTTTTTTAAGTGTTTTACTGATGGTGTACTGACTCTGTAACCTGTCACTGGTTCCAGGTGACTTCTGGAGGCCTGGCGGTCTACCTGTCAAGAGGTCAGGAGGTCTGGCTGGAGACTAAAGACTACAGAGGGATGACGGGGAGACACAACGGCTACAGCATATTTTCTGGTTTTCTGCTGCACTCTTTCTAAAGTTCAGGATGTTCAAACACCAAACATAAAAACATTTTCTCTTTATTTTGAACTTTTTACTCACTGTGGATTTGTTGTATAACTTACCTCTCTGTACCTCTGTAAACTAAAGTCAGAATTTTTTTTTTTCATCTGTTCAGTTATTAAATGCAAAAAACTCGACATTTGGCATCCAATTCACTTACTGTTTTTAAACTTGTAAAACCCAATAAACTAACTGAAAACAAGCTGAAAAACAATTTATTTTCCTTATTAATATAATTGCTTTTATTTTTAGCTTTTAGCTTACTTTTTTGCTACTTCAGCATTTAGTTAGCCTTTGTTACCTTTAGCTTTTACATGTTTTGCTGCTTTTAACAGGTCTATGCTACTTTTGGATTATCTGGTGTTATATGTTGTTCAGCTTTTAGTTAGCATCTTGCTACTTCTTTTTTTAACTAAACCTTTACTAATTTTAGCTTTTTATACTGTGCCTGTTTTAGCTAGGCTTTTTCCACTATTAGCTTTTAGTTATCTTGTTAATTTTGCATTTTACTATTTTTAGCATTTGTTTATCCTTTTGGTTTTTTATGTTTTAGTTAGCTTCTTGCTATTTTTTAAACTATGCTACTTTTCTACTTTTATTTATGGTTTTACTCTCTGCTTTCTGATTTTAGCTTTTGTTTACTCAGTTTTGCTACTTTATTTCTTTGCTATATTTTTAATGATTTTCACTTTTAGGTAATTTTTAGCTTTTAGTTATCATTTTAATAATTTTAGCTACGATCTAGAATTTTAGTATTTTAAGCATTTAGCTAAATTTTGCTGCCTTTAGTTTATTGCTAATATTTTGCTGTTTTTAATCAATCTTTTGCTACTTTTTTGGTTCCATTTTGTGGTAAGCTTTTTATTTTATTTATTTAATTACTTTCAACTTTATCTGCTTTTAGTTTTTTGTTAATGTTTTGCTTTTCTTAACTAGTGTTTTACAACTTCAAGCTTCTAGTTATTTTACTCTTTTTAGCTTTTAGCTAACAGTGTGAGTGCTAGCTAGTGTTCTGCTACCTTTAGCTTTAACATCAAAGTTTCAGCTTCTTCGGCAAATCCCTGTGGTCATTCAAAAATGTAGTTTGTATACATTTTATGTTTTTTAATATTGATTCATTTTAAAAAACAAATAAAGATTCAAGATGCAAAATAAAACCGACGGGGTGGGAAACCCAGAGCGAGTTAAAAACAGGATGTGAGACAGAGAAAATCAACGAACAGCAGTTTTTCACAGGACGTCTTTATTAAAAATACTTCATTGATTTGATTCTGCTGATGTGAGGAAATTAAATAATTTGTGGAACAGATACCGACTGAGGTCAGGAGCTTGGGTCTGAAAACACCATCTGTTTCCGGCATCAAACAGGAAGATCAGAGAAAAACGGAACCAAACACCGGTCATTTGGTGAAAAGTATTTTTTAATATTTCTAAATCAAATTCAGCTGCTGTTGCTTTGTCATCAGTTTTTATCAGGTGAAGTGCAAGCCACCACGGCTAATTATCCCTAGCAAACATAAAAGTGGTGCAGCTTCTTATAGCTTTAAACTAGCCTTCTGTTACATTTAGCCTTTAGCAACTGTCCTTTCAGCTTTAGGCGACCCTTTTGCTATATAACCTTCAGCTACAGTTTTGCATATTTTAGTTTTTAGCCAGCTTATTGCTTTAAATAGTTTCTAATTATCCTTTAGCTACTTTTAGCTAGTGTTCTGCTGCATTTTGCTTCTTTTAGTTTAAATCTAGCCTTTTGCTACTTTTAGTTTTTAGCAAGTGATCTGTTTCATTTAGATTTAGGCTAGCCTTTTGCTAGTTTAGCTTTCAGCCAGTGTTCTGCATAATTTAGATTTTATGCAGCCCTTTGCCAGATTTTGCTTTTAACTAGATTTTTGCTATTTTGCCTGTTTTTTTCTTGCTTTTTGCTTCTGCGTTGTTTTCTGCATAATTTAGGTTTGTGTTAGCCTATTGCTACTTTTAGCCTTTAGTTAGTGTTGTTCTTCTTTTAGCTTTAGACTAGCATTTTGCTATGTTTAGCCCTCAGCTAGAGTTCTGCATATTTGAGTCTTTAGCTTTATGTCTCATTTAACTTTCAGTTAGCCTTTTTGCTACATTTAGCATTCAGCTAGTGCTCTGTATATTTTAGCTTTTAGACAGCCTTTGTGCTTTTAAAATCACAGTTGTAAATAAATTGTTCTTAAATCTTGCTGCAGCAGTTTTTCAGAAAATGACGCCGGTGGAGCATCTCTGAGTTTCAATTCCTGTTTTCTTCCCGACTGAGCTGCAGTCGATTCTGTGAAAACAGCTCTCAACTGACCGCTGCGCCTCAGGATCACAGATTTCTGAAAATGGTGAGAATATCTAATTCATCTAAAAGTATAAAAACATTTAATTTACATTATTATTATAATTATAACTGTTTGATGTCTTTATTTTAGTTAAGTTAGTTTATTTTATTTCATAGCAACCTATAGTCGACTGATCTGCGGTACGAGACATCAGCTAAAATATATTTATTAACAAATCATCAATAACTATGAGCTAAAGTAAACAAGAAAATATAACATAAATACATAAATAAATTATCAAAATTTATTTTAGTGCATTTAATTAAATGGATATCTGCTAAAATTCATTTAATGAACAAAAAGTTGGATAAAAATTCCAAAATAACTTTGTAGCAGATTTATTTTAAATTAAATTGCTTAGTTGGGGTTCAGCTTTTAGCTACGCTTGTGTTTATTTTAGCATTTAACTGGATTTTTGCTTCTTTAAGCTTTCAGTTGCTGTTAGTGTTTTATTGTGATTTTTATATTTGTAGCTTTTATATACAATTCAACCTCTTCTTTGCTTTTTGTAACAGATTTGTGGTTTTCAGACATTTAGCTGCTTGTTTTAATATATATAGTAAAATCAGAGTTATTATTGTTTTAATTGTAATAATGTATTTATGTAATGAATCTTTGTGTTTAGGCCCTCCGGTGGCTCAGCTGCTGTCTGGCAGCGTTAGTCCTCCTGGTCCAGATGCAGATGTCCTGTACCGGAGGAGTGCCGGGGATCCCTGGGATCCCGGGCAGCCATGGACCCAATGGGGTGGACGGTGGGAAAGGGCAGAAGGGAGATCCAGGTGAGCTCAGTGGTTCTTCTTTGTCTCGTTTTTTTGCTCCAGATTCTACAAAGCTGTTTTATGTCTTTGAACAGGTGAGGCAGCTCAGCCTGTCAGGGGCCAGAAAGGAGCACAAGGTCCACGGGGCCCACCAGGACGACCCGGTTTGAAAGGGGACGTGGGTCTAAAAGGGGAATCTGGATATCCAGGCCAGAAGGGGGAGAAGGGGAGACCATTTAATTTCAGCAACCGTCAGAAATCCATCTTTTCCTACAAACGAGCCCTTGCCCAGTATTCTGAGTTAGACACAAATCTTGACTTCAACAGGTCTGAACTACAGCTTGATGTTTAAAATTATTAATTATTAATCCTTAACTTACTGTCTGAGTTTAAAATCCTTTTTAAAAATTTCTACAAACATTTTATTGTTATTTAGCCCTCTTCTTACATTCAGCTAATTTTAACAAAATGTTAAATTTGAATGTTAAATCTTAAATTTAAATAATGTGACTGTTAAAATTTAACTTTAAATGTCGCAGCTATATCATAATGTTTACATTTAAGAATTTCACATCAGAACACAGTTCTGCAACAAAAACAAACCTTAACATTGCTAATGCTACTAACACTGATAAAGCTGCTAATGCTACTAATACTGCTAACACAGCTGATACTGCTACTGCTTTCAACACGGCTAATGCTACTAACACTGCTTAAGCTGCTAATGCTACTAATACTGCTAACACAGCTAATACTGCTAACACAGCTAATACTGCTAACACAGCTAATACTGCTACTGCTTTCACCGCGGCTAAAGCTACTAACACTGCTAAAGGGCTCGACACATGGGAGGCAACGTCGCTCGCTCTCCATTCATTTCCAATACAACCTGTGCGATGAGGTGACAACCGCTCGCCCTCCTCCAGCCAAGCGACCGGCGAAACTCGTGCATGTGAAATTTCGTGCTCGTACACGTAGACGTACACACGCAAGCTTGCGACGCAACATATGAAAGTTGAAAAATGTTCAACTTTTGTTGCTGTCGCGTGTCGCTACAACCAATCAGCGAGGGTTTTATTGACTGACCAATGAGCGGAGAGTATGCTACACACTGCAGTTAGCTAACTCTTTCAACATTATTTTAGTTCTGTCAAACTTTTCAATTTTGACTGTTCACCAAGTGATTACTAAAAAAGCAGTAGAAGAACCAATCAAATTTCGTGAAGACGAGCATCCTCAGAGCCCGATTCGCAATGCTGCCGTCGCTATCGCTCCCCGTGTGTTGGGTTTCACCTCGGTTGCGATGACAGAAGTTAATCGCTGTCGTTTGTCGCTCCCTGTGTGTCGAGCTCATAATACTGCTAAAGCTGCAAACAATGCTACCACTGCTAATGCGTCCCAACAAGACATCAACCTTCAGATGCTAAACTGCACTTTAAACTGTAGGACCGCAGCATGAACAAATTTTGAATTAAAATTTTAAATACCACCTTCAGCATGGTTAGCAGCATTAGCAGTTAGCATTTGCTTCTGTTGCAGGATGATGACGCACCAACAGCAAAGGCCGTGTTCCATTCTGAAATTCTTATATGTAAATTTTAACATCTAACTGCGTCACTTAAGATGTTTTTTACATTTAGATTTAGGATTGAACATTTAGACATAAAGACAGAAAGCAGGCTAAATAATAAAAATGAGTTAGTGACATTTTTTGAACATTTTAGTTTACACTTTGCACCCCACAGGCTATAAGTTTATTTATTAAGCTATAACTGTGAAATATTCAGTAACAGATGGAGATAAATTCGTCCACAGGGAGATTTTGCCAGACCTGGACTCTCAGCTTCAAGGAGAAACGCTGACAAACGGGACGTTCGTGAGTAAAATCAAAGGCGTCTATTTCTTCAGCTACCACATTTCAGCAAAAAGCAGAGTGAGTTCGAAGAGTTTCTCTCTGACTTCCTTATATTTCTGTCTTTAAATTCAGATAAATCACTCCAGCTGTGTGTGTTTCACCCTTTAAGGTGTGCGTGAAGGTGCTGAAGGGCAGCGACACTCACATGACCCTGTGTGACAATTCTGAAGGTTTCCTGGTCAACTCCGGCTCAACTCTCCTGGAGCTGCAGGTCGGAGACACCGTTTCTCTGCAGATAACGAGACACAACGTCGTGATTGGCCAGGGCAGCACCAGCCCCATTTTCACCGGCTTCCTGGTTTTCCCAACCGCCTAAAAAAAATCACAACCTTTTCTTAGACTTTTATAGATAAAAACATGAACTTTTCGTGTTCTGTAAAAGCAAAATCATCATCCAAAGGAATAAATGCTGCCTCAGCATGTTTTATCATCATAATACAGCATATTTAGATATTTTAAACTGAGCTCTCGTTCTTATTTTTTGCCTAACAGGAACAATATCTCTCCCAAAATTTTAAATAAAAACTAAAACTGTGCTTGTTTCAACAATGACTAATGTTGTTTTTGTCATATTAAATGAATTTTTTTGTTCTTTCATCCAACCATCCAACATAAACACAATGGTACACTTATTCTATTTCTTGAACACTAACGACGTTTTTAAGTAAAGTTGTGACTTGTGATCACATTTAATTTTGTTGGAACTAAACTCCCACTTCAACTGGATTAATTTGCCTGAATCTTTATTTAAATGTTTAAATTTTCAAGCTTCAAGTTAATTTGTATTAGTTTGTTTTGTTTGCGATAGACTCATTTTTTGACAGTTAAATAAAAACAATGAAAATATCTAAAGTAAATATATTATATATCTCATTGTATTGTTTCTTAACAAAATGCCTGATGTTTTATATGATGCAAAACGTATTTTATAATTATTTTTTTGTTGTTTTTGTCTTATCAAACTTGATTTAATGCCAGGTTTTTTGTGACCTTAAAACGTAGAATTGGGTATAGGTGATGGATGGATAAAAGAGTAGCTTCACAACCACCTTTACATTTTCTGCTGTTTATAGTAGGAAATTATTTACTGCCATCTAGTGGTGAAAATAAAATACAGCACTGATAAATCAAACACCACTAAAGCATGGTATTTTTTTAATAAAACGCTAATAAAAAAAACAAATGTTTAAAAATAAATCTAAAGGTAAATCTTTTTAGTGATATTAGTTAGTGTTAGAATATAAAACAATATAAGTAAAGAATGACAAATAAAATCTCACATCAGCTAAGTTGCTATATTTACTTTTAAAAACAAATTCTTCAGTCCATGATGAATTTCCTAACTAAGCCTTTAAAAATAAAAACTCCACCGTCTTCGTTTCTCTGTTTAGTTTGCTGTCCGCGCATTGAATCCTGGGATATCCTTGGCAGGTGAGATACACTCCTGATCAAAATCTTAAGACCAGTCAAAAAATTGCAAGAATTTGCATTTTGCACTATTGGATCTTA
>JARVJO010050928.1:0-20745 GCA_031762555.1 Cynodonichthys magdalenae | reverse complement strand
TGAGCACATTTCCTCACTCTGCTGCTGTCTTTAGTCTCTCTTCTTTACATGTTTATTGTAATTATTTCTATCAATAAACTCTTTTACCACCAAGCTCATTATAGCAAGGGAGTGATTACTCAATGGTAAACTGTTTTTTACATCACTTCAATAAATAATGTAGTGAAAAATACATTCCAATGTATAGAAACTAAGTCTAGGATTAAATGTGACTTTCTCTTGCACCAGTGATTAAGGCCTTGATTTTGCAACGATTACTAGGTTTAAAATGACATGCAAATGTGATAGTGCATGCAAAGCTGATTTATTAATGATGTACAGCAAGGATTGTGTCTGTCAGATGAGCAAAACAGCAGTCGCAACCCATTCAGTTTGCCTTCATGAATATGCAGATTATACAATAATTACCAAATCTCTAGGAATGGGAATCACAGGTCTCTACCTGATCAATCAAAGAATCAATCAAACTTTACTTGTAGAGCTGTTTACATGAAGCTGAGACTCTGTATTACAAAAGATAAGAAGAAACAAATTAACAAACATACAGCTGGTAAAGGAAAAGAGTAAAAGCAAGTCAGATTAAAAAACAATAAAATAGCATCAATGTTATGAAGGGATTATAGAACTGAATGAGAATAATTGCATTGATGATTTGGCATCCTTCTAGAAGGCAACCCATGACCGTCAAATGTTTTCTATTGCTAGTGACCAATGTGGGTGCAACTCCTACATTAGTATGACACCTGGTGTTCCCAGGTGGTCTCTCATCCAAGTACAAACCAGGCCTGACCATGCTTAGCTTCCAAAATCAGAAAAGAGCTGACATGTTCAGGGTGGTACGGCTGCATGATGTCATTGATTTTAGAAGAAAAAGAGGCAGAGGAACAAAATGCCAGATAAATTCACCTGTTCTTATGAGGCCTTTCAGTGTGCTGGGAAATATAAAATTTTAAATGATCGAATTCCAAGTGCAATGAAATAGTTTCACTGCCATAGTGCAGTATTTGAACTCATAACAGTAGCGTAAACATTTTTAAGAAGAACATAAAAACAAAGTGCACAAACTAGGGCTCCTACTGCGGCAGCAAAGAGCCTAACATGAACAATGGTCTGTCCCTGTTTTAAACTAAAATACCCTACATTCATTTTTTCTTCAGGAATATTAACTGATCAATGTGGTCTGGTTGAAGAAAACTGTGCTTTGAGCTAATGATGTCACCAGCAGTGTTAAATAATGATGAATATTACTGGATAGGGCATAAAAAGGTCAGTGAGTTAACTCTGGGACTGATGTGCAAAAACAACCGTCTCAATCCCAAATTAGGAGTTGTCCACCATATTTTCACCTTATCTGCTCCACAGGTGGTAGAGGCGGCAACCCTCTCGTGAGGAATAAGTAAAAATGAATATGAATTTATATCGTATTCATGCTCAAACTAGAAAAATATGGGTCCTTTTAGAACATGTCCATTGAAATTTCAGATCTGTCTGCCTTTTCTGTATTGACTTTTCTTCAAACATGTCTTGGGGGCAGATTGGTTTAAAGGGATTTTCTGCTTGCATTCATGTCTTCGTTCAGTAGAAACTCTGACTTCAAGAGGACTTTGAGAGTCTGCAGTTTGAAAAGTTTCTTGGACTGAGAAGAAAATATAAAATGCTTGACGGAGGGCTACAGCTAGAACTAGTGCTCTCTTCATGTTGAAGTACAATTAAAGGCCACCTTCAAGCTGTGAACTTAGCTGAGCATTTTCACCTTGAAATCTGTGTAACATGGACAACATGTAACATTGAACTTTTATAAACTTTCATTGTACGGCCTCTGAATATGATTTTTTAAATACAAGTTGGCTTTGAGTTTTAGACTTAATTCGGTTTTCCTGGATTATCTTCAATCTTGTGTTTTTCCTTTGGAAGATGTTCCTGTTTGTTCTGTTTTCTCCTTGTTTTGTTACCTGCTCAGTATGAATACTGTAGTTCTGTTTTCTTTGTTCTCTGCCAGATCCTCATTATCAGCTCCCGGTTGCTCTACCAGTTCTCAATTTCTTAGACTAAACTTGTTCTGTTCCATTTGTTAAACTAAGTACGGTAGCATATATGACACCTGCACAAAAGCAGAGCACCTACGCACCAGAACTCTCATAGTTTATAAATAAATCTTTCAAATTGTAAATTTCATGTTGTTATTGATTTAGGAAATTAATTAATGGCCGCCTCACTAATATATGCTTACAAGCTGCTACTGCATTTACATGTGATGTCGCGATCACGAGGCATAACAGAGTTTTTAAAACCATGATAAAAACATAATTCAGGCAAGCAACAGGTGTAAATGATCAGTCTGAGCTGTAGTTGTCTCATCTGGCGCTGCCGCCGCCTTTATAATGACGTGCAGTGTACGGACGTGTTCTGTGTGGCTGACAGGAGTGACTATTGGTTCTGATCGCAGCCCATGTCCCATATGCAGGGCTCCCAGTGCAGGAATAAAATCAAATTTAGACAAAAAACAGGTGGAGATGGATTGCTTTTAGGCAAAGTGAGCAGTTCATCTGAAGCCAGAGAGGAAAATTTAATTGAAAATTGAATTGACTAGTTGTGAAGCTAGTTTCCACCGGGTTTGAAAACAATGTGCCCTAAGAGTCAGGCATTCTCTCCGGCAGGAACCACCCGGCCAGCTGATAGCTGCCCAGCAGAGTGTAGCGACAACAGATATCTCCCAAAACATTGGAGTAACTTTTGCAATTAAAATATTGATAAGGTGAGTAAATATTTGAGTTCTACAGTGCCACATTTCCACCTAAAAACTTTCCAACAGTTAATTTTGTGTCAATGAAAACGTAATATATTAAAATGAACTCAGTTTTTTCTTTGCTACATTTCATGAACAGCCAGCCTCGACCCGCATTGAATCATGGGATTGAGTGAGGGAAGAAGGATGGTTTGAGCCATATGCATTTTTGTATCCAGACACCAGTCTTTCAGATGGTGACCCCACTTGAAATATGGGTCTTTCGCAAAACTGTTTGGTAAAGCAGTGTAGGAGGGTCACATCTATGTTCTTACAAAATTTCAAGCTGCTAGATGCAGTCGTTCCTGTGATACAGTTGACCAAATATCTTAGAAAAAAAATTAATAAAAAATAAATAAACAGTATGAAAACAATATGACCCCCGCTTTGCGTAGTGGGGATCAGAATAACGAGTTTCTACAACAGTATTTCAGTAAACTGTTTTGAATTCTTCACTGTTACATTATTCCATTTGGAAATATTTATGTTACAAAAGGAATATATGTCTCTTAGAGCTCTGTGCTAAAATTTGGTGGGGTGTTGATTCCTACAAGACGAGGAATAAAAAAAATGGATTTGTATTTTGTTGAATGTTTAAAACCTCAGCCACACCAGAGGTGAAATGAGGGTTATAAATATTATTTTATAATAATTTAGAAAAGAATGTAAAATACTACACAGTCATGCTGAACATCTAGTAAAAACTGCAAATAAATAATAAGATTTCCATGCATTCTTGAGGCAGTAAAATATTTTAACCACAATTACATGAAGGTAAAAAAATATTTGTCAGCTCTGGAGAAATTTGTTTCCAAAAGACCATGAAGTGCTTCACACCACGTGTTTCTATTTTGTTGTTTCATGCATGGTATGTACAGAAAAGCAACCCACTAACATAATACTTACAGCCAAGACTGAGATTTTTCTTAAACGAAAATAAATAAAACATATTGTTGGTATACTGGGTATAGCTGATGGTGTTTACCCACTTGTTTGCTCATTTAACTGCTGTAATCTCATTTGAATAGCTGTAAGAAAAAAAACACTGCTGTGAATGCTGCAAGGAGAACTGTCGGAGGGCACTCTGGTTTTCTTTGCTGAAGGAAGGTGTTGTGTATAAAAGGGTACAGAAAAGAAGATAAGACAGGAACCATTGCATCACTTTTCTTTAGCATTTAACTTAAACTCTGAGCCAGTTACCATGGTAACCATTTCTGCTAACCTCACCTTCAGACTTAGGGTTTTTAACAGACTGAGTTCTTTGATACCTCTTCTGTATAGCCTAAAGCATCTGCATTTCCTTATTTAAAATTAACATCAACCAAATCTCAAAGGGTTCGTACAATTCGTCTTACTCAGTTCAACATGACAAAAGATCAATCTGTCAGTGGTAAAAAATGGAAAAATCCTCTGCTCAGAATACTTTTCATAAAATTGTAAGAGTTTATGTATTTGTTGTGTCCAATGGTTGCAGGGTGAGAACAGACTAAAATGGGACCAAATTTAGAGGCGGTCTGTTCGGTGAGTTTCACCACTCCAGGAGCTGCGAGCTGACAATCTTTTTTGTCCCGAGCTCGGTTAACACCGTGGTCAGTTTAACGAACCGCTGATCTGCATCGGTGCTGATATCTCCAGCCAGAATGCCAACTACAGACGGTCCATTTCAGCTAAAGAGCTCCTGTTCGTCTGTTTCAGGTTAGTGGGCAACATTCAGGAAATTGTCACTGGGAAAAATGAGTCTCTCTGATTGGTTGATGCGGCGCGTCGAGCAGCAAAAGTTCATATCTTTGAACTCGAGCGTCGGCTGCTTTGGAAGTGCCGCATGCACGGAAAACGCTCAAACCGCCCCTACCTCTTCATAGAGCGCAGCGCTAAATGCTCTAGACGTACCTCGCTAAACGCTCTAGATGGGCGTCCACCATTGACTTTGCAGGTAAACTGGCTGCTCTGCTGCTCAAAACGCGTCCGGTGTGAACTCAGCTTAAGCTTTTGTCTTCTGAAGTACTAACATAGGCTGTGTCCAAAACAAGAAGCCGGGTCTTCTGAAGGGCCAAATTTGTCGGCCTCTTACGTCAAAGCGCCACAACGGAGGCTGTCCAAATCTGAAGACTCCTTTCGATGTAGTCGACAAATACATCCTTCGTTTGCCCCAAATTGAAGGACTGGTCCGATGGATCCTTCCCAGCCCATTATATCCCATAATGCATTACGAGCCGACCGAAGATTTTTTTTTGCTTGCAGATGAAGCGAGAGAAAGGACTACGTATTAAATAAAAATCTGGCGGTTTTTAAATAAATTTTTAAATGATTTTTAAATAAAAATCAGCCTCTCGTTTTGGACACAGCCATAAATGCTGTGTTTGGAGGGCGGAGCTAACTTAAACAAAAGGTTGGCAGAGCGTTGCCAACAGCAACTTATAAACCGCTCATTCTGAAGGGAGCTCAAAACAGCCAGAACTGAAAAGGTGAAATCTCACTATCTGAGATTCATTTTGTGAATTAAACCAAATGAACATGATTTGTATAGCCCACATATGTATCTTGGCTTGTTCCAGGATAGACCATAATAGGTCCTCTTTTTAAGAAATTCAAGCTACGTTTTAGCTGTTTTTGGACAAGACGTGGCAAGCCCTTTCATAGTTTCTCCAGGAACTATTCTAGTATCTGCATATCCTCTGCCCAGTATCTGACAGATGCAATGTTTGCTGAGAGCTGTTTGACAAACAGAAAAGTCCATCTCTTCGTTGCTAATTTTAAATGATCTCCTCTCTCTTTGCAACTTTTGTCATGTATTCCTTCCAGCTACACTCATGCTGAACAAATTACAGCCAAACATATCTGAAATACACAACTACCCTACATGTTTATCCATTTGAATTTTTAACAGACTTCCCCTGCACCTGATCAGCAGACCTGGCTCTACATATGAGCCTGCAGAGGCTCCACTCATTAGGCAGAAACATGCAGAGCTGTGGCAATTAGGTTCAACAAACACACTGATAATGACTGAGAATGCCTAGGTGGTATCTTCAATTGTGGCATGCTGTGTTTTACACCAGATGTCCTTTCTCGATTGTGTGTTTCTGTACCTGTATTTGTTACCTGGTGGGGATGTTTTTTGACCATTTTTCTGGTACGCATAATCTAATCGTGTTCTTTATAAAAGCTCAGTCCCCATCGGGGGAAATGCTGTTGGTGGGTCAGGGGTTAGGACTGAGCTGTGAATTAAGTTTAGGTCAGATTTAGGGTCAGGTATGTACTGGCGTGGTTAGGTTTAGGGTATAAGGGGTCAGGGTTAGGCTATAGAAATGACCAATAAATGAATGGAAGTCAATGCAAAATCCCCATGAATATAGAAAAACCAATATATGTGTGTATGTGCATTTTCCACCTGATGGATTTCATAATGCATAAATCAGCAGCCCCTTGTGGTAATGATCACTGGTGGCATCAGAGGGCTACCAAGAGTAAACACCACCGTGATAACATTACAGTGGGTGGTAGGTGTCCGGTGCCCAGCAGTGTGTGGTCTTCTTCTCATACTGATAACAAATAAAGGAAAGCTGCTCTGTCCTCAGGTTAGTTTTCAAGCTGAGTTTAATTGAACATGACCTGTCCTGCAGCGATGGGGTGGAATGCTTGGAGGGAGACTTTCTGAATTAATATTCCATTTTCATCTCAACTCAAGGGTCTTTACGGGGTCAACACCCACAAGCTAAATGAGTGTCAGACACACTTAAGAGAGCAGCCACCCTCTTTCACATTAGGGTCAGCTTTCTTTTTTTTAATTTTCTTGTTTCAACTCACAGGTTTTATTCAGAGCTTCTTTTTTTATTTCTTTGAAGCTGAAATACAGCCGTCAGGAGCTATTTTAAATCTTTGAATTATTTGAATCTCATAGTAAATTAATGGTGCAACAACATGTATTCCTTCAAGAAATGCTAGGCCTTTGATTTAAACATTTGGATTTTTTTGTCATATGAGCTTTAACTGCAATATACAGAAAGTGCCCTGACCAACAAGAAATGTTTCTCATGCTTAATATATTATTACATAATAATTTGTATATTCATAATGTAGTTTTATTAGTTCAGACATAACAGTGATTACATGAAGTTAGTGACTAAGTTTTGTCTATTTTTTTAGTTAAGGTTAATTAGCTTTGAACTTGATTGACTTTAAAAGTAATTAGCTGTAGATGAGCATCAATGAAAAGAAATTTTGCTAACAGACTATCAGGATAAACTGCAGTAAATATTTAAAAGAGCTTTATAAATAAACGTGTCACAAAATAAAACTACATGTATGTAACTAAATAAATAAATAAAATTACATATAAATAAATAAATGAATAAATAAGGTAAAATTTTATAAATAAATAAATACAAAGACATGTATTACATGTAAGACAATATGTTGATTTTGTTTTATTTTATGGGGACATTTATTTATTTAAAAGAATATTTATTAATACTTGATTAATTACATTATTTATTTCATTATTTATTTATTTCATTTTGAATGAAATGGCTCTCCACAGAGTTTCAGTTGTTGAATATTTTAAAGGTGAATTTCTGCAGATGAATATTTTTTCTGACGACTTAATTCAGTTGAAATTTTGCAGGTGAAAATTGAAGTAAGAAAACTTCACATGCATAATTTCGAAGGATAAAAATTCTATGTTAATAATTTAATGTCTAAAAATATTCAGATGCTGATGATATTTCCACAGAAAATATATACATGTGTACAAACATTGTTGTAACATTGCAAAGACATTGTGCCAGAAATATTCTGAAGCAATGAGTGCCAGAACAAATTAACTTAAAAAAAATAAGTTGTTGTGGTTTAATGGAGGAATTCAATAAATAACACCAATAATAAATATATTGGTTGTTGCAGAAGCAGTAAGGGAGACAGGAAGACCAAGCCTGTTAATTAATTTTTTTACAAATTTAAAATGAAGAAATGTTGAGCAGAAATCCTGAGCTGCAGAATATGTCTGCCCTAATATAATAGGAAAAAGCTTTTACGCCGGTCACATCTTTATCACAGACATAAGGATGTCAGCCCTTATCAGAGATGAAGGACTGGATCAGTAGGAAGGACAATTTAAAGTGTCGTAG
Organism: Cynodonichthys magdalenae; assembly: GCA_031762555.1. NCBI lineage: Eukaryota > Metazoa > Chordata > Actinopteri > Cyprinodontiformes > Rivulidae > Cynodonichthys > Cynodonichthys magdalenae. The sequence goes on along the minus strand of JARVJO010050928.1, from coordinate 12,834 downwards.
CTTTGGGGTGTGAGGGAATGAAGGAGAACTCTGAAGTCATTATGGTTTTGTCTCAGTCATTATTCCAAGTCATTTCCTTAATCTGTCATGTCGTGTCGTCCTTGTCAAGCATGAGGAAAAAGCCCTTTCTTGCTGGATTCTGAGTAGTGTGTTGATTTGCAACATAGAAAAAAGAGGAAAAGAATAAAAGAGGACATTAAATAAGAGGGTGTGTCTCGAGTTTTGGCTGGTAACGTGTTCTTTCTGTATATAAATAGTAAAACTAGTTGGTTTATACAGAATACCAACAAGTTATTTAGTTCTTTATTTCCTCAGAGGAAATTGTGGAGGGTCAAAGTGTCAGTAGTATATCCTTTGGGGTTAATAAAGTATTTTTGAATTTAATTGAATGTGTTTATATTGAGGGCATTATGGTGGCTCAGTTGGTAGAGCTGATGCCTCTCAGCAAGAAGGTCGCTGGATCAAATCTCGGCCCAGGAACCTTTCTGGGTAGAGTTTGCATGTTCTCTCTGTGTATGTGTGGGTTCTCTCCAGGTCCTTTGGCTTCCTCCCATGACTGTTAATGACTGTTAATGGTAACTCTAAATTGTCTCTAGGTGTGAGTGAGAGAGTGATTGGTTGTTTGTCTCTGTGTCCCTGTGATGGACTGGAGACCTGTCCAGGGTGTACCCCGCCCCTCGCACAGTGACTGCTGGATATGGTCATCAGTGACCCTGAAGCAGGTATAGATAATGGATGGATGGATATATTGAATGGCTCTCATGACTGCAAAGGAAGAGACAAGGTTATGCAGATACAGGACTGATTACAGGGTAGGAGAGTGGGGTAAGATGAGCCATCTAGGAAACAGTACACATTTGTTGTCATGTGACCATAAATTCTGCAAGCACCCTCCATTTTGCTGTCCCTGTGATTGAGAGAAGCATGTCTTAATCTGGTAAGTAAGTTTTTTTTAACAAAAAACTGTTTTTTGCTTGTCAAAGTAAATTTTTTACATTTCCACTATATTGACTGATACGTGAAAGGTAATTCATCCAGGTCTAAAAATGTATACAATAAATGTTGATTTACTAACATGTGAACCATTTAGCTAAAGATTAGCTTGAAATGCAAAGCTATGTTGTTTTTTCCAAAACGGTGGCTGTGGGGTAAAGTCAGCCAAATGCCTTGGGGGTAAGTTGAACCACTGGTTCAAGACAGGAAAATCCATAAGAGCAGCAGCAAAGAGAGAAAGACTGACAGGTCAACACTGCACAGATTCATTAAGAAGAATGATGAAAAGGAAGTGAAAACAGTAGGGTACAGTGGGACAGCACAGGCAAAAAGGAGCTGTGAGACCCCTAGACGCGCGTCCATCATGTAAACCGGACACTCCCCTGCTCAAAACAGGTTCGATGTAAACCCAGCTTAATGCAATATTATTATTAAAGTGTAGTTTCCTCAAGTTTTCGGGTTAAAAATAAGCAAAGGGCCGACTTCCATTTAAGTGTGTGACTGCACTGGGTGTAAGAAAAGACACTATTAAAAATAAAAAATTATGAACACCCCTGATCATTTCAGTAAACTATGCTTTCTAGTTTTTTTATCGCTTTCATATAGTGTCCTCTAATAATTTGGTTGGCCAAAGGTTAGCATGGCCACCATTGGCTGCCCACTAGCCCAATGCACCTGGTGATGGATAAAACTGCTTCCTCTGCTTGGCAGGATCTGTCACTCTGCACCACCTCAGACAAGAAAAAACAATCAAAACAGAAAAACGCCCTTGTTCCCACGTGGATATCTTGCACCAACATTAAGCCTTACATGCATTCCCTGTACAATTCCACTTCAGAAAAACACTCATCTCCAAAACATCAAATCCTTTAATGTCATCCAGGCTGACACTGCACTTTTTGACTGTAGACCATATATAATAGTTTACTAAAACAAACTATGGTCAAAGGTGCTTTGAATTAGATTTTCTTAAAAATATGTGTGAAAGCAATAAATCAATCTCATTCTTTGACAAATATTTCTAAGATGCTTATGATGCATGATGTTCCTCTAGTTGTTACATTGCAGCTGGTTTGTAGTTAATGTGAATAAAACCAGTTTATTTGGATGGGAAATATTAGAAAGTCAGCATCAACCTGATATTTGATTGTGAACCTGATTATGTGCACTTTTATTGATGACCGTAACCTTTAAAACTGAAAAGGCTGCCAATGGGAAAAGCTGTGTTAGCATTTTCTTATATCAAAATAATCTAAATATTGCACAACTTTTCCCAAAATGGTTCCCACATTTCTTAAAAAATGTCAAAAAGTCCCAAACTGCTCAGATTAGGTTTTGTACAAACTAAACTCAACTGCTTAGATTTAGCTGAAACTCCATCACGGACAGTTTGTCCTTTTGAAAACCCAAATCCAAACAAGCCAAGGCATGCTGAGCAGGGCTTTTATTTAGAAATTAATTAGTAAAAGCTTAGTATTTGTGGTCATAGAGATTAGAGCTGATCAGCAGTTGGCAGCTCAACATCTGCACATCGTGCACACAGAGGGAGGGTGTGTGGACATGGCTCATGCTATGACACATTTATTTTGAACACAATGCTTTTGTAATTTTCTAGATTCATCGCTGTGTGAGATGATTCAATCAGTTTGTAATTGACCTTGTAGCAATCTTCTGTTTTTTTTTATTTGTACTCAGATTGAATTTTAATCAGTTTCTCACAAAGTTTTCACATAATGAGCAAGAACAACATCCATATAATGAGCAATGATTAAAGCCATTGGACAATAGCAGGTCAGTGTGTCAGGGTTTACCATTCCCTTCTTTAGGTGGAGATCAGGATAGAGCAGTTTTCTGAGGACTACTGGTTCATTGCAGTTGATCGTACTCTTTCATTTATTTTATTTTATTTTAATTTAATTGAATTTATTCATTTATTTCATTCATTAAAACAACAAAAAGTCCATTAAAAGCAAAGTAAATCAATTACTGAATAAAAAGAGTGCAGAGAAAAAAACTCAGAATATCTTCCCCTTAATAAAAACAACTTAAAATTTAACTGCTTCAAACATGTTCGAAGTGGAGATTTTACAAAAATCTTATTTCCCTTAAGGTACTACTTTTATTAAATTTTGATTGAATATCTGAAGGTAATATGTTTTTATAAGCTTTATACATGATTTTAAAATACTATAATAAGCCAAGTCATAAAATTTTAATAGATTCAACCTTTTTCAGTTTTTATTTAAAAATAAATATAGGCTTTGTTATTGTCTTACATCCCAAACTTTTTATTAAAATAATTTAAATGCAGAACAATCATTACATTATACAGTATATACAGAGTTTTATTATTAAACAACTCTTACTTCATACAACATTGCAATTAATTTAGCTGTTTTTATTCTTAAGTAATTTATATAAGAGTTCCATGTCAGCTTTTTATCAATGTTGACACCCAAAAAGACTTTACAAATTTCAGTATACGGAATGGGACTTTGATAGTTTTCTTACTGTTACCAAATATCATGTAATTTGTTTTATCCAAATTTAATGATAATTTATTCATTTGAAACCAAGTTTGTATCTTCCTAAATTCCACCTGTTTCGCCTCCAACATCTGTTCAATATTTTCACCAGAAAAAAAGTGTTGTGTCATCGGCAAACAGAATACATTTTAAGAGACACAATGACCAAGTCATTCACATACAAAATAAACAGTTTTGGTCCAAACACAGAACCCTGAGGAACTCCACAACTAATATTACATAATTCAGATCTTACATTATTTACCTGAACAAACTGTTTCCTATTTTTCAAAGAAACTAGAGACCCACTGCAGTACTAATCCTCTAATGCCATATTTATTTAACTTTTCAATAAGGATGTTGGGGTCAATAGTATAGCATCAACCAATCGACGGGGTTGTCTTTAATTAAATAGTAAAAGAAAGAAAATGTAAGCTATTTGACTAGGAGGGCCACACCAGGCCCACCTATAGTCACAACTGCTTCACATGTATAGTTATTTTATTTTTTGTTGTAAATCAGCCATGTTCTACTAGGTCATAGAGAGCACAATAGGGTCATCATCCTGCGGAAAAAGGACCTGAGCGACAAAACCTGCCACTTGTGAAAGGTTTTAAAACAAGGTCATTTCATAATGCAGTTCATTAAGGTAAAAAAAATAAATAAAACACATTAACAGGTGAACTAAATGTGAATTATGTCCATGGAGTCCTTTGAAGGTGTAATTGAAAATATTAGATGTGAAACTCATCTCATTTTGACAGGTATAGATGGTGAAGGAGAGGCCAGCAGAATAGGACAAAATGTTATACAGGTAATTGGAATTGCATTTCAGGAGTAAATTAAAATGATTATTCTGATGATAAAAAGTAGGATAGCTTTTATAATGTATGTGAATGGTTTTGTACAGTGCCAAGTTACAATGACAATGTTTATTGTGTCTTGATGCTTTATAAATAAACTGAATTGAATTAAATAAACTGCTTAAAAAACTAGTTTATAACATTTACGAATCAAACATTGTTGTGCAAAATTTGCAAAAAGTATTACAATTAGACTGGCAGCTGATCAACTTGGTATAGTTCATGGTGTTTCACGTTGTTGATTTCAATAATGTCAGTCTCCATAAACAAACAGAAACATCCTGGACTGCAGTAGTGTAATAAGCTGGCAGGCTGGCTGGGAGAAAACCAGAGGAAGCCAGCCTTCAGCAGGCAATTTGTTGACATCAAACAGGACAGAAAAAAACAATAATTTCTTTGCAAACAGTGGTTCTTTTACAAACATCCATTTTGTTCATGTGATATGGAAATCAGGGTGAACGATGACTTGCAGATTATTATAGAAGTCAGTAATGCTCTATCCCCCTCAGATGTCACTGAACCAAATCTGATGGGTAATAAAGCTGTTATTTCATGTAATTTGTGCTCATTTCAGACAATACATGTCAGATCTGCAAGATTAAGAGTAAATGGTTCATTTATTTCAAATCACTGCACAAGTTTTAAAAGATTTAGTGAGATTTATCTAATTGACACAATTTTACATATATTTTTTTTAAATAAGATCAAACTCTAAAAGGAGTGCTTACTCATCTCTTAATAAAGCATATTTTATTTGGAGTTACCTGTCCCACTGTGGAAAAATATAAAAAAAAAACTGGAGCACAGCCCTTTACTATGACGAGAAACAATGCCAAGCTTGTGTTTTGACAAGGCTGCCAAGGGAGCTTTGACATACTCCACACCAACAAATGGTCTGTGAAGTAAAGAAAAATTTAATAAAATAAAAAAATAAAAAAATAGAGACAGACAGTATCAGAGAATGCCACACAGAATACCAGAACATTCACAAAAACTAAAAGCTAGCAGCCCTGTGTCTTCACTCTTGCTGCTGTTCAGTCTGTCTTTTCTTTAACGGCTGGTTGAGTGATTTCATTTTGAACTCATTCAGTTTGAAGCCTTCGTTCGATTTAGTCTTCACCCACCAAAACAACATTGCTTCAACACTAGAGACTCGTTTCAAAAAGTGACACAGGTTTAGGACTTTGAGCCTAAAGTGTAGTTGCCATGTACTTGTTGCAGATGTCCTCCACCTCATGAGATGTCCTGCACAATAATTCTAGGGGAAACAGTGTATTATGTAAGGGTTACAGAGCAAATGCTGTGTTTTTATTGTGTACAGTGCCCCGAGACAACATATATTGTGACTTGGCATTATTTAAACAAGATACCCCATAGTAATAGCAAATATGACCCCACGCACAATTTAAAAAAAAATGTTATTTATCCGTTGTTCAACCAGACAAATCCCACTTTCTCGGGAGTACCTGGAAAAAATCCCCACAAGCACGAGGAGAACATGCAAACTCCACACAGAAAGACCCCAGGTCCGAACCGGGGATCGAACTCAGGACCTTCTTGCTGTGAGGCGTCTGTACTAACCACTGACCACAAATGCAAAGCACCCATGCACCAGCACTCACATATGGGTAACAGCTGCTTAAAATGATCTGGTATTTATATAAGTGACTTTGGAAAGGTAAAAAAAAATAAAATTCTAATGAATCGTTAATGGAAAACAAAAACAAAGAAAACAAAAAAACCCAGATCTGTTCTCGATGGTCTATTTGAGTAGAGTGATAATGAAACTAACCACATTCACATGCATGATGTCATATATGTACTAACGTCTCCAGAAATTTGTACTGTAGATGCTTTACAAATGTAGAAATGATCCACAGAGACTGTTTAGTAGACTGTTTTGGGTGACATTAATGAACATGCATATGGAGCTGTTAAAGTTTTGGTCAGTGTAGGTCATGGAGGACATCTGTGCTGAATTTCATCAAGATCTGATCATGTTTATGGATGTACAGATTTGAAATAATTTTCATTCATGTGTTTTGATTATTTTGCCTCTGCTGGGTGGTAGTTGAACAGAAACACAGGATATCATGAAATGATAGCCCTTCATCAGAGCTAAAAAAACAAAAAAAAACAAAAAACTGAAGTTCCTATGTTGAATAGTTTTTGAGATTTAAGCCTTTTTGTTTGTCCAGACACCAACTTCTTAAATGCTAATACTTCAGCATTGCCACACTCTTTTTAAGTTATTATTTTGTTTCTGTTACAAATTTATGTTTGCATCTATACTCCAGCATTTTTAAAAACGCTCACAAAAACACCTCAAAATGTGCATCTTGATCAGGGATAGATTTCTATGACTGCTGGTACCAGTACATTGTACAGTATAATTACCACAGTAGTTACCAGAGTACCAGATGCTAAAGATCCTGAAAACAAGACAAAAAGATGAGGCAGTAAAATTCACATAATCCTCAGATAATCCTCCTGGATAATGGCCTCAGGATTTGTCTACTTTCCCCAAGATTTTTGCAAACTATTCCTTCCTCCTTATCTACCTTTCTATAAGCCTTCTTGTATGATTTATTTATGAAAACGTTAACATTTTTTATTTTTATCCAATTCCCACAAACTATAAACATGCATGTCAGGTCCTAGCTTAACAGGATTGGATGGATACTTTATTATGATTTGTCATGGACATGATGCACTAAACAAAGCTACTACTGATGTCCAAGACAGGCGTGAGGTATTCGTCTGTGCAGACTTGATGAACCTGCAGTATGTTCACTGTGTTGTAGGGGACAGAAAATAATATATTACTAACTTCTGCATCATTTATAAACTTGTAAATAATTTTGTAATTGTCTGGGCACCATTGGTTTTATGCAAAAAAAATGTTTTTGTCCCAATAACTCCAGAAACATGTGAGTTCTGAGACTGAACATTAAAATTAATCAATGTTACATCATTCATGGCAAATTGTGTCTAACTTGACAAAATGTGTTTAAAAATTATGATTTAAGTGGGATTAAAAGGTTAAGTTGAAGTAAAAGACAACGGATAGCCTGGATAGAATTACACACATAATTTAATTTGAGGCACACTATGAAGAAGTAATGAATTGGGAAAGATCATTTTGTGAGGATGACCCACACACTCACACACACTGCAATAAATCTACCACAGCAAAGATGGAAGGTTTGCCTCATCGAGAGAAGTTTTAGAACTTGAGATCAATACTGCTGGATGAATTAGCCAAAGATCTGAAGTTTGCTTCAGAAACTTTGCTTCTTGTTTTTACAAAGAACAAGCTTATTAAAAAAGAGAATAAAGGCAAAGGAAATGACCTTTTTTGAGCCTTAAAAAATAATTAAAGTTGAAGATTTTGTATATCACTCCTTGTAAGGTAAAATCAAAAACAAATATATTCAACATTTTCATGTTTCTGTTGAGAAATATGTAAGACAAACAGTTTTCTTTTTCAGCAGAGTAAATTAACTCTGATCAACTTAATTTTGTTTCAAAGTAAAATCCAAAGGGTTACAGGTAACAGGGAGGGAAAGTAGATGGAAGTTTCTTTCAGATGCTAAGTGAAGAAGGCAGGAAGAAGGTAGAAAGGGCCTTCAGAATGGGACATTTTTCTCCAAAATGGCCACAACAGCATTCATTAGAAGTCATTTTTCATATTGATGCATATCACCAGTTTGACCCTTAGTCACTTTCTCTTTGAATTTAAAAAAAATTGTTTTTCATTTAAGTTTGAGCTGAATACTGATTGAATAATTATAGTTGATGATTTAAATATTCATGTGGAAGTTGAAAGTGACAGCTTAAATATAGGCTTTAATGCTATGGACTCAAATGGCTTTTCTCTGACCCATCCCACCTTCTGCATATACAGCTGACATACGGCACAGAGCAGAGGAATCAAACTCACTTTCAAGGAGTCAACATTAAAAGTTTGGTCTAAGTTTTTATTTTTTAATAAAATAGAAATAAATTTGCTGTGCTTTTCAAATTTCTTAATTAAAATTTGCATCAGGAAATCTTTAGATTTAAGCTAAACCTTTGTATGGAAACAATATTAAGGTTTTTTTTTATAAATTAGTGTTTCATTTTTACAAAAGTGTCTCATTTTGTAAAACATCTGGGCTGCTCTGTTAAATAGGTGTGTGATTGTGGTAACTGTATGACAAGTTTTGACAAAAAGTTGTTTTGTTTTCAAAATAAGCAATTTTAACTACTGTTAGTTTATGGTAATATGCTGTAGTGCGGGCATCACCAAAAGGCGGACCTAGGTCCGAATCCGGACCGAGTGTAGGTTCGGTCCGGACCCGTGCAGTTTCTGATAAATTCACAAAATTATATAACATTCATGTGAGAGTTGTTTGGGGTATCTCTACACACGGAGCATTTTTTCCTGGCAAAAGCCAAGCAGAAACTCCGTTAGGAGGTTTGGAGGTTACATCTACTACAGTTATTACGGTAACAGGGTTGAGCCAATCAAATCTTTTGTTTAACCTGCGATCCATGGCAGTGAGATAACCTGAGCAGAGCAGTTCAGAACAGAGGAAGTGACAGCATGGTTTGCTCCAAAATAAGAAAAGTTGATGCAGAAAACCACTGTTTTAAAGATGAATGGACAGAGAAATTTATGTTCATTCTTCCAGCAGGCAGTTCAATATCTGTTTGTCTCATATGCTCTGAAACTGTTGCATTAATTAAAAGTGCCAATGTGAAGCACCACTATGAAACAAAGCACAGCTCTTTTGAGCAAAGTTGTCCGAGCACAGAGCCCAACATGACACATCTACCCGACTCATCACAAATACTTTTACAGCCCAGCAATGTTCAAACGAATGCTCACTCGCGTTATCGTGGATTTTGGGGAAACATAAAAAAACATTTAGTTGCTTGTTCTATTTGCAATTGTTTTTTCCCTAAAAGAGACACTTTTTATTTATTGTTTTCTAAAGATGTTAACTTGCACTTTAACTGAAAGCTTTCATCTCTCTAGGTTTGACTAGGCTTCAGTATAAAAGAAAAAAAGGGTTATGAGGCTCTGTTTGCACTTCTATATACTTTGTTCTGAGGTTTCTGTTTTCTGAAATAAAGGTTTTAAAATTATTTGCCTGGGACTACTTTTAAATATGGTAAAATAATAAGTTGTTTAGTATAAAGTGCCGTTTGTTAACAGTGAAAATATGAACATATGGGGGTGAGCAAGACCATAAAAATCAAAAGTCAGACTTTCGTTCGGACCTTTTACTAGGAGGAAAGTTTAGCAACAGGACCTCAGTGAATTTTAATTGAATACCCCTGCTTTAGTGGTATACTTACAGTTTATTGTTACGGTTTGTACTTTATTTTCAGATGTATTTCCAAACAATTCTGATTACATGTGGTCACTTGAAGGGTATGTGGATATTTACAACGTGTAAACTGATGAATTAAGAACAATCCTAGTACACATGTTAAAACAATGTGTGAACAATCGCAGTGACAATATCTAAAACATATTGAAGCAAGCTTGAATAATTAATGATAATCAATTTAACTCAACTTAATTTAAAGGTCAGTTTGGAAGATTTTAACGCAGATTGTTTGATTTGGTCAACTAAAAAAACTTGGTCAAGGGAGATGCTCCTCATACATTTTCTTCAGCCCAGCTAATGTGACACAAATGTAGACTCACATTTATCTTAATATTATAAGAGCAGTGACTATTCGTTTCTCTCTCTACAAAACCGACTAAGGAATGAGGCAAAACAGCAGCTCTTCCTTTGATACAGTAATATGTGTATAAAAACGCAGCGACTGAAGTCAAGCAAATTAGATTAATCAAAAGCTTTCAGTGGCTTCATAGAAATGCATCAAGCCTGCTGACAGATTCTACTGCTGCTGATGTATCACAGCACTTAACTGTGCAGAAACTGCCTGAAAGGAAGCTGTTCCTCACTGCCATCACATGAAGCCTGTAGGTCTCACCTTTCTTTTGTTCATTTGCATTGCAATTTCAAGAATTACTCAGCACATAATGGATGAGACAAAAGCAAGATGCACAGGGCTGGTTTAATGAAACTAATTGTAGATATTATTTGCACAGCAGAAGCACCTTTTAAAGAGTCAGGGTTTACGGTCTTGTCTGCTTGTTGCCTTTTGTGTAATGCTTTTTCAAAATCAGAGTGCTCGGGTGAATTTTAAAATAACTATAAAACTGTGTGCTGCCACAGCAGGATGGTAAGCATTAAACTTGGTTATTAGGGGCATTTTGGAAGAACTAAATGGAAACAAATTGTACTGCAGTTGGCAAATCCATAATATGAATGAAAGAAGCACCACTTGAAGGAATGCATATCACAAGTCACCTTCCTTTTTAAAATCTATCACAAATATGTTATGTGTTTCCCCTCAGAGTATGTGTTGAGGATAAATTTCAACTACTACCATACCAAACAAAAATTATTTGTGGTTCATTGGATATTTTGCTAAAACCCAATGTTTACTCCGTCTTAATGCTAAAGTTGAAGGAAAGCTTGTGCATCACTTACAATGTGTCTTGTGAATTTGTCTACTACAAAACCAACCTTTAGTTTAATATATGTAAAAATGACTGAATTACAGCCCTTGTCTGTGGACACCATGTTGAATTGGGTGAGCTCCAAAGGTTATTGAGTTGTAGATGTACATCCATTCCAATGATTACTTTCAGAAAGTTTTATCAAAATCTGCACAGTAGTGGCGGATCTAGGGGCCATCAGGGGCCACAATATTCATAGAGGGGCCAAGTATTGTTGAACAAATCCTTGCACAAAAATCCCCAGTTTTGGTAAAGTGTATACATTTAACTAGTCACACATGTTCAAATACTTTTTATGTAATGTAATGTAATAAAAATATATATATATTTTATAGGCATTTTTACAGTACATACTCAGATACTCAGAACACAGCATGTGAGAAAATCCAGCCGTTGTTTGTCAGCTGAAAGGGGCTGTGTCTCAATTCATGAGTTGCAACTGACGTAGACCGCAGTCTATGTGGGCCATAGGCCACATAAACGGCTGTGAAATGAGACGTTCTAGTCTACAGAAGACGTTTGTTTGCGTGGCCACCCGCTGCATCGTTACCATGGTGATACGTTTTATATAACATCACTTCAGTTGTTTTCAAGGTATAACTTCACAAAATTCAGTTTTAATAGAAAATCGTTACAAGTAAAGAAATAAAAAACATTAATAATTTGGGTTTAGCTCCAGTATCAGTATTTGTAACTACATTTTATTTAACATCTCTTTGCAACAAAAGTTCAGTTAAGTTGTTTAACTTACATTCTTCGGTCCAGGAAAAAATTTCCAAACTCCGCTGTAAAATTAAAAAATAAACTTTCACCATCTTTGTTTTCCTGTTTAATTTGCTGACGGCGCAATGAATTCTGGGATACTGTTAGCCACATAAAATACTCAGCTCAACAATTTTGGGGTTTTGTTGGCTGCATGAGAAGGCGCCTACGAATTGGGACAGCCTACCTTGTGGGCAGTGATGTAAGCAGCTGATAAATGTGTCTGACGTCTGCTTCAACCCATGAATTCAGACACAGTCATTTTCTGCAGGATTGTTTAAATTGTCTTAAGAAGAGAAAAAGACATTCTTCTGATTCATTAGAGCCACTAATGTTTGGACACAGGACGGCATCCATCATCATCACTCTCGGGCAAAAGACAGATGAGTGACAGGACAGGGGCTCTTCCAGGGGCCAGTCAAATTTCTGCTTGGGCCAATGCCCCTTGGGCCTTGCACTGGTTTATGACATAAAAACAAACACACAAAGAGACAGAGGAAAGGATGTGATTACCGTCCACTAAGGAAGAAGGTCATAACCAATGATTTCTGTGTGAAATGACATTTTATTGTTCTGAAGCCATACCTGAACTTTATTAGACAAATCTTCTGCATGCTTTCATCAAGCAAAATGTTTGCTTGGTGTATATTTTGTTTCAGGTTCTTGTCGATCTGATACATGCGTTTGATTTTTTAGCACAGCAACAACCTCACAATGAAAACAGTGCTGGAACATGTGACCTGAGTGGTCAAATTTAACATAGGCTGTGTCCAAAACGCGAGACCAAGTCCTCCGAAGGCCGAATTCGTCGGCCTCTTATGTCACAGCGCCGCGAAGAAGGCTGTCCAAAACCGAAGACTCCTCCGATGCGGCCGACAAATGCGTCCTTCCTTTGTTCATAATTGAAGGACTGGTCCGATGGATCCTTCTCGGCCCACCATATCCCATAATGCATTGCGGGCCGACCAGAGTTTTTTTTAAGCTAGTAATGGCTAATGAAGCTAGTGAAAGGAATACGTTTTAAATATAAATCTGGCGGTATAAAAATTTAAATTTTCAAGCGGTTGTGTTGTTAATACTTTTATCATTTGTATAGACATGTTTT
>JARVJO010050898.1:0-20750 GCA_031762555.1 Cynodonichthys magdalenae | reverse complement strand
GGTCACTGGTGCCCATATCCAGCAGTCACAGTGCGAGGGGCGGGGTACACCCTGGACAGGTTGCAAGTCCATCACAGACCTTTATAAACTAAAGAGGGGATGGATGGATGGATGGATGGATGGATGTCTACACTTGCAGCACCGTGGTGTATGCAGTGTGTTTCTCATTCAGTCATTCACATAAACAGACTTTTTTTACAGAATATATTGACCACGATACTACTGAGCTGCAATCATTTGCTGAACACAAACTGAATTGTCTCTTATTTCAAAAGAACTCCCGGAGACAGTTTTATATTAACAAAGATGTTTCCTGCTGGTTTGAGTAGAGCTGGCAATATCAACTTTTTCAGCATTCATTTGCAGGTGCCTGTGTCTAATTATAATAATAACTTCAATTTATATTTCAACTTTCATGCTAATTCTGGATATTTTACATCAAGGATTAGAATAAATGAAGGTTAGTGGAGGGACTGGTAAGAAGGTAAATATAGATTGCTTTAGTGAATGAGTTTTGGGATCAGGATATGAACTGGAAGACATTTCAAAAAGTCAAATCTGAGGTACTGAACATTGTGACATTGAGGATTTTGATTCTGGTGTGAGGAATGAGGCACCTGACCTGAGCTGCCAGGATGTGAAGGTGAATGAGGTCAGATTATTGTGAGGAGCAAAACTATGAAGTATTTTGTATTTAAGAATGAGAGTTTTGCACTGATGTGTTGTCATGGTTTGGTGTGGTGGACAGAGTCCCAAACAAGAGTCAACTTTAGGGGGTTATGAAGACATGTAAACCTACATGATGCAGTCTTGGTGTTTTTTAAATAAAATGAAGAGAAATTTAACCTAAAGTAGGGAGTTGCATCTCGGATGGATGGAAGGGTTTATTGTATGTTGAGTCAAACATTTGTACAGCTTTTTGTGACATCGCTGAACAAACAATATAAGCTAAATGAAATAGGTGCATTCTCTTTAGTTTTCAGTACTGGGCTGATAACTACCTTTAATGTTGACCAGGTAGGTTGGATGGTCTAACGTTGTCTGCTCAGAAATGTATTTAAAACCTTCTTAAACCATATTTAAAGCTGCTGGTGCTGTAGTTTTTATGAAATCATGTTATGTCTCACAGGTTTGCCTCTCAGTCTGGACTGCAAGGCCTTTTTTGGCTACAGTGGAGAAAACCGCAGGCCCATCATCTACTGGATGAAAGGAGAGAAATTTGTTGAAGAACTTGCCGGACACATTAAAGAGAGCGAAGTCAGGTGAGTACACCACCATTTATTAAGGGTGTCGATGCATAACTGTTGGAGCAACATTTTTACTATTTATACATTGTTCTTCTGTTTCTGTTGTGAGTTTAGATTTAAAACTCCTCCAGAAGTTTTGGGAAAACACATACAAAAAATAAAAATACATCTAAAGGTGTATCATCAATAATGTGTTTGGTAGCTGCACATTGTACAAAAAGACAAAATGTGCGAAAAAGTTTTTTTTTTTTCCATTTACCATTACTCTTTCTGCAACACAGAAACAGTTTTACTTTTTTCTTTCACTGTATTTCTGTGTACCTGTTGTCCTCCACTACATGTCTTTTCTACTTTTTCTCTATCGTTTCGTGTTATTTAATAAAGCCTAACAGGACGACTCAGCCTCCGTGCACCAGTTAACTCAACCTCAGTACAGAATCACTTCCTCCTAGAGATGTGATGTTCAGGAACGATTTTGAACATATCTTTACAACAAACGATAGGAGCCGAGTCGTGGGCAGTAAAAAGCCAGTAGTAGTTTTATTTTTTTGTTCCTCATATAATTGTTATTTTTTTCATCCTTACATTGCTCCTGCTTTGCTTTTTCATGGAAAACAGGCAGAGCAGTGGAGTACAGAAACTCACAGAGAAAGGGGAAGGAGGTTTCTTCTTGACAAAACCCATGGTTCCACTCACCTAATGTGATGACGTATTTTACAATGTGATGACATAACTTGTTCAATATCGAACAGCTCTTTGAAACAAACGGCTCCTTAAACGGATCCCGTCAAAGAGTCATTTATCCCATCTCTACTTCCTTCAAACGTCCCCCAGGCTTATTACATTAGAAGCACATTAACATCTCCATAAAATTACATCGCACATGAAATCTATTCATGCACGTCACTGAAGAGGTGTATACAGGCTATTTAAACTGGTTTGTCAGTAATCAGAAAATAAAATAATTATGAAAATAAAAAAACGAACCAGATACAAACCAGTAAACTTCCCAGCACTACTTCAGTTGTTATGAAAACTGTATATATCAAAAACAAATTTGACTTTGCAACTAGGCGTGTCCCAATACAACTTTTTCACTTCAGATACGATACCAACACTGCTGCCTTGAGCATTGGTCAACACGGATATCAACCTGATACTATATCAAAATGAATCATGCTTTTATTACTTTTTTTGTAGTTTGGAATTTTAAAAAGCCTTGATCAAGTCAAACAGTAAACAATAGTTTACAATAGTAGGTATGAGAAAGACTGGTACCATTATTAACCAGTGGGTTACATAATTATTTAACTTAAACATAAGAATATTGTACAATTAAATACACAATAGAATAGAAGACCATGAAAAATTACCTCTATAAATCCAATAAAAACAAAACATACTTTTAAAGTGTAAAATAACTATTCAAGGTCACTTTAGTTATTTATCCTGGATCCAAGCTCTGCTGGATAGAAATCCAGAGCAGACTTCTGGAATGGACTGCTTGTATCAGAGTGCTTGTATCGATAATTTTAAATGCAGGCCAATATAATCCGATATTCATTTCTTGGCTAATTTTGGACTGATATCCATATTGATATCCGATCGTGACATCTCTAATTGCATCATAAGTCACATTCACACCTGATAGTAGACTTAGTTCGATTGGGGACCAAAACTGCAAGATTTGTTTACATTTTCAGTTGGTGCGGTTTAGAGTTTCATTCGGGCCTAAAATACCCAACCCGACCCGGCCTGACCCGACCCGACAAATTAACTCAAATAAGAGGCCCAAAGCAAGCCCAACATCTTAATTAAGCTTTACTGCTTTTGTGGCTTTGTAGAGTTAGTTCTCCCATTTTTAGCTTTTTTTTTTTTACTTTCCAGCTCCATTATAGTTCCATCTCCATCGACACGCCTGTAAGCGGTTTGGCGTCAGATGAATGTGTCTCAATGGTTCCAATCGCGCACAGCCAAGCGGTTTCATAACCTCCTCTCCGGTGGTTCGGAGTGAGTAGGCGACAACATGCTTACGGTTTTGATGTCAGCAGAATGCTGCCCGTGGATTAGCTCTTGGATTGATTGAAAGAGGAAAGGTGGAGAAAGACGCTTTTGTTTTGGAACATGAGTGTGCAGCGTGATAAAACAACATGGTGAGAGCGGTGATAAAACCATGGTCTAAACTTTTTGGCGATCTTGAGAAAGGCAGAACTTGTAAACACTTCCTGGAAAGAGGTGAGGGAGACGAAGATGAGCAAATAACAGGGAGGTTTTGAACAAACTGACTGCTCATGGTTACACAAGCATTTGTAAACAGCACCACAACTGGCGGGGCATTAAACTGCACGCACAGCGCTATTTTCTTTTCACAGTCTTAATTTCTTCACTCTATTTTCTTTCTTTCCTCATCCAACATGGTAAACTTACTGCCTCCTCCTTTTTTACAACAAGTAGATTGACACAATTTTATGTCGTGCATTCTGATTTAGAAGCCCGCCCATCAAGCAAATAATTTTGGCCCGAACCAGTCCAGTCAATTTGACCTCAAATCCATGTTCTATGACCCACCAGATGTGAGCACCTGAAATTTGGTACTTGCAGCACCTGCCAATGAGAAGTTATGAACTTAACTATTTTGCACCCCCAAAAAGTCCTATTTCTGAACATATTTTGTGTTTTTATGCACTTGAACGTGCACATACATGTACACAATCCTCACAGTCAGACCTGCATGATCCCAGACAGGTGTGAGTCATATTTGGTTTGTCTAGGTTCTTGGGGTCCCAAGTTCTAAGTGTTTTTATTAGCCTCCTAATTTTGACCTGTGAAGGCCCAGGGGAGGGCATATCTTTGCAAGTTCTTTTGGGGGTCTCAACTTACACGTAGAGCATTCATATGCATAGCATCATCAGCACACCATGTAGCTGTCTCTATACTTTCGGGCGTGTACATGCTTGCTGTCAGCCGTGGTGGCTGGATAATAAACTGCCCATGTTAATCAATAGGAAACAACCAAGATGGCGCACACCACAAGACCTTTTCATCGTTGGTGGCTCTTCAGGCAGCTATGGGAGCTTGTAGCAGCTTCACATTTATGCACTACAATCTGCACAAGTCCCTTTTCAAAACAGAAAAGGTGCCACATGTGTATTTGAAGGAAAAGTGGCAACATTTGTGGGGACAATACAGTACTTCCTGGTTGTGACACAGTAGGCCTGCTGCCTTTAGGAGTCTTTTGACCCACTTCCTGGCAATGCACGAGCACCAAAATTACTTACCGGTATATTATTCTGCTAGATGTAAGCTCTTCGTCAGCTGTGCTTGTAACTTTCTACGTGCTTGGAGAGCCCAGTTACACACCTGATAATGCCATTTATTCAGCAGAGGTTACAATTTGAGTCGCGGGGGATTGTGGGTAATGTAGGAATGTAGTCTTCCAGGTTTGACAGGCTGAAGGGTAGCGGCCAGCTTGCAGCTCGCTGTTTGGATAAACTCTATCGTCTTTAAAGTGGATATAAAAAATACACCACACTGATTTGAATAGGAGGGACATTTTATTGCTAATAGAGCTACATCTGACAGAAATCTGAGCCCAATAGCTTGGCTGGTTTTAGAGTTGGGTCTTGAGTTTTGGAGATTTTAAATAATCTAGCCATCGAAAAATCACAAGTGTTTCAGGAAATGATTATCACACCACAGACAACAGCTGATTAAAACATGAAACATTTCCGAGCTGAAACAGCTGTGGGGTTTGTCAAGGAAAATCTGCTATGTTTGTTAGCAACTGTTAGCAGATAGCACTGCTGGAGCTAGGAGCGACTGCTACCAGCCGGGGAAGCTGGGAAGGACGCTCGCTCGCTCGGCGTGCAGTAGGTGGAAGCAGCGATCAAGAGTTGGATTTTTCTTTCGGCTCTTAAAAATTGAATTCTACATGGAAGTGAATGAAATTTGCTGGACGTGTTCCTTACACCTGTGGGAACAAATGATTATAAGCTGAGAGTTTAAGGAATGCGGACGGCAGAGGTACGGGTGGTTAATAAATCTGCTTGTCAGTTTTCAAGATGTATAAAAAAACACTATGCCTAAAATCACAAACATTTCTGGAAAAACATTCCCTCACTTCAGGAGGATTAAAATGTCACGCTCATCAGAGCTGTAAAATAAACAAAATTGTTTAAACCGTAGACTACAAATGCATTGGCTGTGCACAGGTTGTTTTTTTTTTTTTGCTTTTCAAAAGAAAACGGGCTCCTCCTCCATGTTCCCATGTCGTCAGCTTCCAACGTTTAGGGAGCTGTATAGCATTCAACAAGAGCATCCTGCACGTCAAATTTTAATGCGAGGGGGACACCCTCTGCGTGAATAAGTGACGCCAAGGGAGCCTGACCAATCATCTCTATATGATGGGTTGGGAGTGAAAACGTGTTGGAGAGGAAGTTGAGGCGGAACTGTGGAGAATATTGTTTTTAACACAAGGGGGCTGAGACGGCTCTGTATTAGGCAGCGTTCACTGAGTAGGAGCACGTCCAACTTCACGGCAGTGATGTTCACCTTATACAGACATCGAGCAAGGTATTAACAAGATATGAGTAACTTTATTACTGTTATTACCCAGAATGCCCTGCGTTATAGTCCGCTTCCTGCTTTTGGAGCGGTCTCCGGTCCGCTTGGGGTTCACACATGCAATTGAACCGCACCAGAGTTTGTTTCGTTTGAATCTAGGTTTTCAGGCGAACCAGAGTTCACTTTTTTGGACTGGTGTGAATACACCCTAGTCTATGTAAATGCCTTTAAATTGGCCTCTGTCTCTTTAAGAACTCCCACTTCAGCACGTCTTCACAACAATCATCCAAAAATCCATTTCCTCGATGAAGGCGTTTTTAATCTGAAAAGAACTGGACTGAGAAATAGTTAGTATTACAAGCCCAACAGACGTGTTTTCCTTATTTCAAAAATCTCACCAAGTGCAACTATTTTATTCCATGGATAGATTATTTTACTGAATTTAAAAATATTGAGAAGATTCAGACTCAAACTAAGTGAAACAACCTGTCCATGAAATAAGATAATTGTACTTTCTAGGACTTCTTGAAATATATTTGCATTGTGGCTGCTCAAAAAGTCCATTCTGCATAATACATGCAATACATACAATACAACCAGCAATTGCTGGTTGCGTAATGGTCTTAGTCTTGGCCCTCATACTATGCCATAGATTTCCCACACAAATTTTTACAATTCAGGCAATAAGACTGTGAACCTAGTTGAAGAAAAAGAGAATTATGTCAACGTCTGTAAACATTTTGGAGACTCTGTTTACCAACTTGTCGCAGTGCAGCCTTAGTTCAATGATGTTGATCTGTCTGAACTTTCCAAGACTTTCACAAACTCTTTTTTCCCACAAACATTACTCTTCTTACACAGTCCATACATCGACTGAAGAAGTTTCTTATTCAGTCTGTTGGTCTTCCTTTGTATCTGCATGAGTTCAGTATTTTCTCTTCAAACCTGGAAATGATAACATTTTTTAAACTTATATCTCCTAATGAAAACATGTGAGACTTGTGTGGTCACCACAGTTCTGCCAACTTACAGTTCAGGAAGGTTGTTGAAACAACTTACAGGAAGATGGAAAGTGAAAATGGCGAGTTTTCACAGTGACTATCTATCTATCCGTCCGTCCGTCCCTCCATCCATCCATCCATCCATCCATCCATCCATCCATCCATCCATCCATCTTCCTTTCATGGTCACAGGGGGTCCCTGGTGCCCACATTCAGCATTCAAGGCTTATTTCCTGCTCTGCTTTTCTGTCTACCTGTCACATGTACAGTTCTGTCTGGGAGTGAGAGACACAAAAGTGCAGTTCCCAGAGGTTTATAAAGTACTTCCAATAAATGACTACGTGAAAGTAAAAATATCTTAATAAAAATGATTTTAGTAAAAATTAATTTCAGTGATAAAAAAAATCACTTAAGTCATAAAACTGCTAACAATAGTCAGGAAAGTAAAAGTACTTTTACACACACTCTTAGAAATGAAGTGTTGAATTTACTGAACCACAGCGGTTCCACTAAACTGAGTAAATTGTTTTACATTTACTGTATTTATTCATGTAAAATACGATCTCAAGTAAAATCTAATCATCAGAAGCCACCACTCATTTCAGACAGACTTCAGGATTTTTCAGCCTTTGCGGTGCGCCCTCTGGTGGTAAACATATTTAGACAGACACACTTGCGGGGGCGTGTTTTGCTGCAGAGCTGTGGAGGACGAGCAGCAGAGGTTTCCAGTTCCATGTGTCACTGAAAAAACAATCCGCTCCCAGACCAGAGCAGAAGCCAATTGGTAAATTATTATGGTGGATTTATCAGAACATGTAACTAAAGTCCAAGTATTTTTAATATTGCTGCGATTAACAAGAAAAAGAAAAAAAAAAGTTTTTTTTTTTTCTGATTCCAGAGAATAAACAACTACTGTTTATATGCTTCGATATGTGCGACTTTCAATGGGAGGGAGGGGTAATATTTCAGTTATATAAAAGGAAATATTGAAACTTATTGTGGTTGTACATTAAAAAATTCAGTCAAAATTTACTCCCCTGTATATTACTACAACCCCCCCTCACACACACACACACTTTTGGCAAGATTTTTAGGGTTAAATTCTAGTATTATATATGAATAAATACAGTACTCAACTCGGTTTAGTGAAACCAGTTGAAATAAATTGGTTGAATAAATTCAACACATCATTTTTTAGAGTGCATAAACAGCTCCTCCGGTCATATTTAAATTTGTAACATGTAACTAGGTGTTACATTTTAAAGTAAAAAAGTTTAAGTAACATTTTTTTGTTTTAAATATAACAAAATAAAAGTTACAATTAAAAACAATTTTTGTTTTATTTTTATTTACCGTTATTTAACCAGGCAAGTAAAACATGGTAAAATTCCAAATGCTTAAACAAATTACTCAAGTGCAGTAACAAAGTAAATGTACTTAGTTACTATACACCTCTTGTGGTTACCATGGTGACCATAATGAACCACTAGCATTGGTTGTAACATTTCTTTTGATCTTGTATCCTCTCTGATTCAGTTTAAACATCATAAATCAGTTTAGATTAATGCTTCTTACTTTTTGTCCTGCTATGAAGGTGTCAAGTAACAAAGTACAAATACTTTGTAAGTTTTAGTGCTCAATATTGTTTTTTCTTTACATTACTTAACTGTTATACTTTAACTAGTTTTAAAACCAGTACTTTTTCACTTTTACTTGAAGAAAAAAGCTTGAGTTGATACTTCAGCTTTTAAAAAAGTATTTTACTTGACTGAATACTTTTGACACCTCTGTATATGAATAAACTGAATAAAATGACATAAGTAAGTCTCAAAGTAATATTGGGCTTTACAGAAGAAATGTTGCTGCATATACAGGCTTCAACATTTCCTCTGAACTTTTCTAGTCTTAAATTTTCAAGATGCACATTTAAAATCTGATTTATTTTCTAGAAGAGAGTAAGATAATTAAATGTGTTTAATAACTGGAGTGGAGCATGTTAGTAAATACTAAAAACACATTAGAGTTGGTCCGCTCATTCAGGATCACAGGTTTCTGTTTCTAATCATTTGTGAAAAAGCTGAAGCAAAGCTTCACTCCTCACACTGTCAGGATCTAATTTGCTTCCCTCTGATTTATGACTCGGCTTGTGTTTTCTGACAGGGCTCTTCTCAACTTGCCCAAAAAATTATGAATCCTAATAATAAAGTTTAATTGAATTCATTTTCTCCCCTGTTGGGACCAATTACATCGGACTCTATTGAGAAAAGACTGCTTGTCTGCGGGGCGTCAGATGTCATTAGATCTACCTGCACCATCACCATGGCAACCACTGTAACATTTACAATGTCACACTTTTACACAAACAGTTAGTGTAAAGAAGCAGTACTCCAGAATCAGAACAAATGAACTTAAATCTGAGGTTTTCTTTTTATGAGAGGAGTTTTATCCTGTTGGGAGGTGGGGAAGGATAATGTCATTTTAGCCATTTTTACCTGAACAAATGAAAGTCAATAAAATAAGTCTGGGCACCTTAAACGATCGTCTTGCCTCTGTTGTTTATTATAGCAAAGAAGTACTAAAGTCTGGGAACACAGAGTACAGCACAACAGATCAGATTGAGGTTCATATTGTTCACTCCTTTTTCACTTTGAAGTTGGGTGAAATGGACTTTATTAAGGTTTAAAAGGCTTGAAGACAGAAAGTTCAACCAGGTGATCTCAGTACGCCTCAGAGTTTGCTACAAGAATCTGAAAAATCTAAAAGGATACTTGCAGAGAGCAGCCTTTGTTAAAGCCTGTTTCCTGTTTTATGATTCAAAATTAAAAGGATCTCTGCTAAACTCATGTGCTACCTCTTCACAATGGTTTGTGAAACTCCAGCCTGGGGATTTTTTGTTCTTTTCCTCCGTACGGTTTTGGAAGTGCTCTGTAAAGGGATGGAGCTGAGAGGAGGCGTGCAGAAAGAGACCTCCTGGAACTGACTTGTAACTCTGCTCCACATCTCCACTTGTCAGTACAGCTGTACTGCAGAGCTGCAGAGTCAGAAGAGAAACTGATGCACAGAATATGCTACTATTTGTAAATTCTGCAGGCGGCCTGCTGTAGGAGCTCAGTACATCACCTACTGTTCACTATAGCATTAAACTGTAGATGGAAACAGTCAGGTATTAAAACTCGTCTTTTTATATTTGAAGCTTCTCGTGAGTTAGGGACTGCTGAGATTTTACAGCAAGGCAGATCACTGAAAATGAGAGTTCCATAACAAAAGCAGTCATAAGATTCAATGACTGGTTTTCAGACTCAGTCTTGTTTCAGACCTGTACATAATGAACCTGGTTGGTTTACTTGTCTTCATTATGTTAGCATTTAACCTTTTGAACTATGTTTCTGGTGTTACATTTAGAAAAAAAAACACAGTTTTACAAGGTAAATGTTGATTTCAAATGTTTAAACATCTTACTTTTTTAGAATTTTGGTTTTATTTACATTATCCAACAGATTCTTTCATCATCTTATTTCTTACAGTTTGTGTTTGACGTCTTTTAAAGTGATAAAGTAAGATGTTAGAGATGTGTTTTTGCTGAATGGTAATGAACAGTTAACATCTGATCTGCTTTAGATAATCTTTGAATGACTTCAGCTTGGAACAAAGGACTTTATTTCAGACCAGATTGATGATCTAACAGCTAATCAGATATAGGTGAAGACTAAAGTAGACTGCTGTTGTCTTAAAACTTGAGTCTCTAAAGTTTCATGCACAAATCTAAAGGAACATATCCTGCAAAATCCACTTTTTTAACCCTTAAATACATTTTGTTGTGTACTTGTTGTGAATTTAGTCTCCTGGTGCTGCATAGATACCTTTATATTATGTTTGGGCTAGATTTTTCAACCTGTTCAGTTTTCTCTGTTTTCTATGATGTTTTCTGAACTATTAAATCACAGTATTTGTGATGGAACGTCTAAATAAGGTCTGGACTTACCAACTACAGTATGGTGGTCTTCATTCTCCTCTGGTTCTGGGTCAGACTCTGGCTCCAACATGGATAGACAAGTCTTCTCTTGTTGACGTATTTTAATTCATTTGTAAATAAAATGTTTCTGCGCAGCTATATAATCGTAAACCCCTCTATCAAACTAGAATGAACCGGTCTGGAAACTGGAAGGGGGCAGGGTGTGAAGCGTTTCATTTGGATTTAAAGAGACAGCCTCAAAACGAGTTGATCTGAGACACACCTCAGAAAAGGGGTGGGGCTTGTGGAGTTGCAATAAAGAGGAATTCAGACCAAAGCATTGCAGTTCCACTTCATATAGACCCCAAGTGAAGGATTTAAATGATAAGAGGAGATGAGGAGAAAAGATATCTGACTCCACATTATTCCTTTGAGTTCATCGCCGCTGATGCTGCCTTGCTCAGCAGTGATCCACAGGACTTTACAGCAGCTCTATGCTTCAGAGCTTCAGTGTTTTGCTGTGGGCCACTTCAGTAGGGGACCTGCTCCACATAGCAGACAGGTGTGGGCCAGATCTGGTGTCAGGCTGGCACTGCAGTGGTTTGTCAACTGGTTGTAAGCCAGGTCTGGCAATCATGGCACTGTTTTATGATGACTCTCCATAACTGCCCAGCTGTGGTTTGGTATGTGTGGTCCAGGTCTGTCAGCACCACAAATGGCCTGGTTGTTGTTTGGTAAATGTGGTGCTGGCCCATGCATGGACCACCTCTGGCAAACTGCGTCTGGGCCACCAAAGGGCTGTCATTTGTCGTGTTTGGGTTGAGTGTTTCATGCTCAAGGTATGGACAAGTGGGCCAGAACTGGGCCAGACCTATTTAGCTGTGTGGGTTACTTATTCAGAACATGACGTCAGGTTCTATACTCTAAAGATGGTATCAGTGCCTTAAATTTGAAAGTAATTCATAATTTCTTGTGGTCTTAATAAGTTAGTGTTTACCTGATCAGACAGGTTTTATGTTCGTCTCTGGTCAGATGAAGCAGCTGATCCAGACCTGCTGCAGCAGCTAAACTCCTGCTGTGATGCATATTAATCATTGAGCTTTAAGCCTTTTCCACTCGTCCTGCAGGAACACGGTCCTGTAGACAATCTGCATATTACATTCTTGCCCTGTGTGCTATACGATTAAATAAATACCATTTCTTAAACCCTTGCTATATGAGAAGCATTGACTTCAGAAACCAGAAATCATCAAGATGTGAATTCATCGAAGGAGAGTTTCATACTTTTCTGCACTCTGCACCTTCAAGGGCTTCTCATAAGAGTATATTCTGTTTTAAGAAAGAAGAAAAGTCAACACATCTTGTAAATAATTGAAGTCTTTTGAGTCAAAATATGCTAAAAGTACAGTCAACATAGTAAATAAGAGCAGTATCATCAGTTTTTATCCAGCTGTTGGCAAGGCTTAGCTCAACTGCTGCCCAGCTACTTAACATTTTTGCAACTCAGCTAATATAGTTCATGCTTCCTTCGTGTGTGATGAATTCATAATCACTACTGTTCCACTTAGGTCAGTGCTAGCTTCATGTTTCTTTTTCACTTGAAGGCAGATCTAGCCCCGCTGTGCAGTGATGCAGAGCAGCTTCTTCACCTGTTTGAAATTAAAATCAGTTGTCTTGTCCAACTGTTGTTCAAGCATCGCTGCTTCAAGAACTTTGCTGATAGTTTCTGTTCTGTTGTCTAAAGTCCCGGGGCAGATACATTTTTCTGTGTGTGTGTGTGTCTTACCACCATATCTTATGAACCAGTGGACAACTTTAAATAAAACTTGTTGAAAGTAATCATTAGACATACCTCTGTAACTGGTTAAATCTGTGGATTACAACCAACAGATATTAAACATATAACTCAGTCAGTTATACAGGTGTTTAGCTGAATTTGGTGCAGTACTAGCTGAGACTGATCCCCAATATTTATTCTAAGGTTTAAGTGATTCTGCAAAACCTTTGTTTCAAGTACTGCCAGTCAACCCCATCTTTATGTTAACAAATATGAATGGATTTTAATTAAACTTGCAGGAAATAATCATTGATTTTTATCTCTGCTACCGACTATTTTTTAGAGCTAACACAGTTTAAGACGATTGCTACAGCCAACAGACATTAAGGTCCAGGTATCTCTTTTTTGTACCAGAAGGCCCACAAATCTTGATAATAATAACATAAATAAATCACAGTTGTTTTTGGAAAAAAAAATTAGCATGTTTGAAATGCTTGCTTGTGAAATACGGAGAGCCTTTAGGGTGGGGGGGTTTCTATAGGTCCATATTAAATGGAAGCTGCACTACCATAAATGGAGTGCTGACACTTAAGGCCCCCACATACTCGGGCGTACTTCACTCCACGGAGGTCCGCATGGACTCTAGGCAGACTCAATGCAGACTCGAAGCGGCTGTCTGCCGGACTGGCATGCAGAGATCAATTTTTTACATCTGCGGTGTCGCACAATAAACTGCTCAGCAAGTTTACATCAAACGGTTTCGGATGTGAGAGCAAGCTGATAAAGTTGAGAATCTGTGTCATTTGTGGATGAAATGGAGTCAAAATTTGAAGAGTGTCTCATGGAGGAGATTAATGAAGGAATCTAAAGACTTTCAGCGAGCAACAAATTCGTGGGAGGAAATAGCTCAGACCATAGCAATTACAGTCATGGCGTCAAGGATGAGGA
Source organism: Cynodonichthys magdalenae (assembly GCA_031762555.1). Lineage (NCBI taxonomy): Eukaryota > Metazoa > Chordata > Actinopteri > Cyprinodontiformes > Rivulidae > Cynodonichthys > Cynodonichthys magdalenae. The sequence goes on along the minus strand of JARVJO010050898.1, from coordinate 7,262 downwards.
CGAAGAGATAGTTTGTATTTTAGCTTTAAAACAACAAAAGAAAAGAACTTACCTTACCCAGGGTCTGAGCTACGTCCTCTTACAAACTTGTTGCTCGCTGAAAGTCTTTAGATTCCTTCATTGACGTAACATACAGTTTCCTAAGTTGAGTCCACCTCGAGTCCGCTCGGACCTCCACAGAGCGAAGTACACCCGAGTATGTGGGAGCCTTTAAGGGTGTATTCACACCAGCAAAGTCCTTTGGTCGACTTGTTTGGTCCGGACCAAATAGCGGACTTAATTTTTTTTTTTTCTTTGGTGCGGTTTGCATTCACATTGTGCTTTTTTTCAAGTGGACTATAATTTATAGCCACATGAGTAACAATCATTGCTCCCATTGGACAGAAATGAGATGGGCAGAACAGAGCGCAGACCTTGAAAGAAAGATGGTGCTGTTAATACCATATAAAGAATTTCAAGAGCAGCTCATTCAAAGGCGGTTTTGCGATGATATACTTATAATTTTTGTACCACGTCTGCAAATGCATGCCACAGCCTAAAGGAGACAAGATGCTCCACGTTCCCTGACCCACAATGGCTCATTGTTTATGGTGCAATGTTAGCATTAGCAACACTGAAAAGCTAATTGTTGCCATTATGCTTAGCAACGGTGGCTCATGAAGTCCAAAAAGGCGCATGTTTCCTGTAGTTGGTTCAGTTCCAGGCCGGTCTGTATTCACACCAGAAGCGAACCGCACCAGAGTTTGTTAGAAAGTGGACCAAGACCCACTTTTGAGGTGGTCTCGGTCTGGTTGTTTGATTGTTTGGCCCACAGGGTTCACATGAGTGTATTCACACCAGCATAACTGGTCCGGACCAACAGGGGAAACAAACTCTGGTCCATTTAATGTGGACCAAATGTGTCAGTTGTGTCAGGGAGTTCCCGCCCTGGTCCTAGAGGGCTACTATCTTGTATGTTTTACTTCTTTCTGTGCTTCAACACACCTGATTCAGTGATTGAATCGCCTCTTCATGTTCTGCAGAATTCTGTTAATCACTCATTCGTTCATATCAGGTGTGTTGAAGCAAAGAAACCTCTATAACATGCAGGATAGTTGACACCTCAGAATCTGGCTCTATGAATTTGTAGTTGATTTTTTGCATGTTTTGAAGACAAAAAAGTAAAAAAAATTAAAGAGGAACATGCTAAACTGTTGTAAAACCACTTATTTGTAGTGATGCAGTTCAGACTGGAGGAGTGAGAACCGGTACTTTCTCCCAGAATCCAGCTCAGCTTCCCCTCACCTACTAATGAAGACCATCCATGCTGCCTGACAGGGCATATAGACAGGGATAATGTTTTTACTTAAAGAGGGAGGAGTGGAGAACCGCTAATGAAAGGACTTTCCGTTGCTCTACCTGCTACACAGGACTCTGTGGTCCACAACCACAGCTCTGAACAGGAGTCTAAATGTTGGTGGTTGGAGCTGTGGGGAGGGCTCCTGCTGTGGTTAAAGTCATGGAAGGAGGCTGATCAGGGTTTTGGGGCTCTGTGCTCCTGGACTAATGGGCAGAGCCACAGCTGACCCATGTTTGTGGTTGATGGCTGGGCCTCCAGGCTCCAGGCTGGTATTTAGAGCACAGAGGGGACTCCCAGAGCCGCCACGTAAAAACAACTGAAATAACAGCACAAACAGTTTAATGTGTGTGACTGTAGGTTTTGTCAGCGTCTGCAATTAAAACTTGGTCTTAATGAGCTTCTGTCAGCTTCAGATAGTTTAGCTTTCTGAAATAGAAAACAGTAAATGATATGTGAGAGAGCAGCTTGATAGAATTTCAGAATTCAGTCGAGAGCTCATATTTGAGTTGGAAACTTTGCTGTCACTACTTTCTCCTCTGCCTGCTGCTGTGTTGTGCCTGTGCTGCAGTTACGCTGAGTTCAAGAACCTGTTCTCACTCTTTCCTCGCTGCTTTGCTCTCCTCGTTTTTTCTTTCACACCTTTTTATACTTTTCTCAATTTCTGACATGGAAAAGACTATAATGCTCTTGAACTATGACACCTACACAATTTAAAATTAAAAATGTTAAATGTTAAAAATCATGTTATATGTTCTTTAAAAAACACAAAAAGTGACTACAATTCAGTCAATTTTACAAATATTGTGTTAAAAAATGTGTAGTTGTAGCTAGTTGTTAGTAACAATAATAACTGGTCAAACTTAGGAAAATGGTTTATCTGTTTTCAGTTCTTATATTTGTTCATTTATAACATCTAACAACAACTATCTGGTTAAGAACAGGAATAGTTTTTCAGGTATTTACTGTGGACTTTAATTTAAAACTGCAACAAACTCAGTTGTACCTTTAATATCCATAAAGTGAATAAAAAATAGTCAAAACTGTTAATAGAGATGCACACTTCACATTATTTAAAGGATCTGCCCATAGCAGCATCAGTTAAGTCTGTAATTGAGATCACTCCATAAAGTGTGAGGTGTTTTAGGAAGTTGCCTTTCATGCATTCAGAGAGGCAGGTAATGTGGGTGAAGTGAGCTGTAGTGGTCTGAATTTCCCATGAATGCAGAAACAATCTGTGTAGATAATATCCCACTATCATTGTCTGTGTCTACTCTGCCTTAGTTTTCCGAGTGTTTCAGTGTTTCCCTGTGTGTTCTCTGCCCTGCTGCCCTGCCCACGCTCACCTGTTTCCTATTGTGTCTTTTCCAGGTGTTTCTTTTTGTCTCATTAAGTTCATCTTTATATTCAGTGTCTTGTCATTCTTGTGTTGTCGGATCATTGTGCTGTCTTCCCCCAGCCTTTGTGGAGTCTTCATGCCTTCGTGTTTTTTCTCCCGAGCTTCCGAGTTATTGAGTTGCCTCACCAGCCTTTTGGTTTGTTTAATAAAGCTTTTTGTTACTTTTTAGATCTTCTGCTCTGGGTTTTTTTCCTGCCCACTCCTGACACCCACAGAGAGACGACCATGCACTGTGTCTTTGGGCTTAACTTCAGCAAGAGGTGCTAAGAAAGTTTGTCAAAGAAAAAAAAACACATTATGCATCAAAGCACTTCATTCCTGAGTTTTAGATCAAACCGACCAAAAAACGACCAAATGAATGCAGATTTAGACAAGATCTCATGTATTACAATAGAAGCAAGAATAAACATAAAGATAAACAATAGTAAAAGTTAGGTTAGCTTGGGTTTTAGCTTTAGCTTTGCTTATGCTGCGTTTAAGGCTCAGGAAGTCATGGAGGTCGATGAATTTCACATGAAACATAAAGGACAACATATGGGGTTTTTGTTTTCTTTTTATCATTCACAAATTTTATTTTTTTTGCTTCTGCTCTCAGCAAAGGTAGATGCTTTTTCCCTCTCTCTTCAACCTTCCTGCTTTGCTGCATTTTTGGAGCCTCTCTTGCAAATCTTTCAAAACTGGAAATTATGGATCTGGTCAGCTGGTTTCTCATCGCTACTGATCAATTTTTTTCCAGGAAAAGACTGGGAAGAGGAGAGCACACTGGGAAGTCCCCGGTCCTCTTCCCAGTCCGGCACATGTCCCGATGGCACTGTCGGTCAAGGACGTCAAAGATATCTACATAATTGGATTATTGATAGCAGGAATTCCGCTCATTGGAGCTGGTGGATACCTGGGCTGTCATGAAATTTGCAGTGTTGGCAGCTATTCAGGCCTTATTGAGGCTGCCTGTGTGATGGAACATGCCAAGCTGTCAACACTCAGACTCAGATGCTTTTGGAGCAGAACCACAAACTGGATGTGATTCTTGGTGAGGGTCGCAGGCCAGCTGTGGTTCCTGAGCTCGCTGGCGGAATGGTATAGATCTTGGAGAAAATTGTGCTCGGTGAGGCGAGAACGACCAAGAAATTTGGCTGATTGGAATTTGCCATTTAGAGTTCTAGTGAGACATTAAGGCGGATAAGCAAATCTACAGTGTCAGCCTGTTCCCAAAACAAGTTGTGATTATCTGAATTTGGCACCCCTACGTGGCCCTCAAGGATGGATATCTCAAACTCTCATGGATGTTTATGTCAACTGATGCTCTGCCCCATCCCTCCTCCCACTTACATCTGTAAACTGGTGTCTGGAAGCAATCGTAGGCCGAGCAGATGTGCACAACATCAGAATTCTGAGACTATGGCTAGACAGGGGCTGGTTACACAGTTTTATTCCACAGATGTTCACGCATGCCTATACAACACTTCACAGTTTCAAATACACATACCTTTAACTCACTGCCTTCGCTGGCTCCCTTCCCTTTTTCTTTCCACCACCCCTCCCCTGTGCCTTCCCTAACCCCTAACCAATGCTCTTGCTCTGCAGAGGTGTTTTTGTAACATCATATTGTGTCCTGTGAGGACATAGCATGAGATGTTATTTTTAGTCCTCACCTACTCTCATGTTGGCTATAATTGTTTGTGTCTAATGCACAGAAGGCAGCACCTTCCTGGCTGCAGCCACTGGCAGCTGTACCCCCTTGTTTTTGTCTCACTTGGAAGGGTGTTGTAATTATGTTGTTTTCATGTTCAATGACAATAAAGGCATTCAACTTATATCAGTTCAACTAGGGGATGTGTAATGAATAAATAAATCTAAAAACTAGGCTAACTGACTGATGGATACAATGTTCAGATACCAAAAATGTGAAGTAATGACTTTGTTTAATGTCATTAAAGTGGACATATGATGCTTTAAATTCTTCTTTTTCACATTTAAATCCTTCACTTGGGGTCTCTATAAAGTGGAACTGCAATGCTTTGGTCTGAATTCCTCCTTATTGTAACTCTACAAGCCCCGCCCCTTTTCTGAGGTGTGTCTCAGATCAACTTGTTTTGAGGCTGTTTCTTTAAATCCAAACGAGGAGCTTCGCACCCCGCCACCCTACAGCTTCCAGACCGGTTCATTCTAGTTTGATAGAGGGGTTTACAATTACATAGCTGTGCAGAAACATTTTATTTACAAATAATTAAAAGATATCATTAATATATTCAACTTTTCTGCATTTCATACAAAATGCATTAATGGCTGCAAACATGCAAAAAAAAGTGCATTTTGCAGGATATGTCCCCTATAAAATGGAATGAGAGAAGTTCGATTCAAACTATTTAGTTAAAAAATAAAGAAAGAAACATTGTCATATTAATGAGGATGTTTTTTACCAACCCTATAATACTTAAAAAATATAATGTCACTAAGGGCATAAATCACAGCCACATACTGAATAAATGGAGCAACTTGACCGTTTAAAGATAACTTTTCAGTTCTTACTGCAGTCTGTGTGTGACGGTCTGTCAGTCAACTGAAGGTTGTCCTTGAAGAATCCCGAGTGGAACTCCAGAGAATGGCTGATGCACAATGACAGCAGCTTGATGTGAACCTCCTCGGTTATCACAGCTGCTTATCAGAAAAGCTTCAGTCTGTCTCCAGTCTCATGTCCTGACAGCTGCGTTGGTTAACATGTCCAAACTGTCCTTAGACCAGCTGGATAGATGGAAGAGAGCTTTGTACCCAAAGTTCTGTTCAACAGTCATGATCTGTGTTTGCTGTTGTTCAGTCCTGCATAAGGAGGTTGGTAGTTGCTGTTGTTACAGCTGGAGGAGATAAGAAAAGAACTCAGGTCCTCTGGACCTACTTATTTTTTCCTTTTGATTTTTTACCTGGATTACTGAGATGCATCAGGACAACATACAGTTTTGTTTACTTGGTGATGATCCAGGTAACGCTCATCTTAGCAGGTTCCAGTGAAGGCAGCTGGATGTCTTTCGGGTCAAAGAGCACAGGGGGTCCCATATCAATTTATTGTTTGTGTATTAAACTCAACAAAACATGTCCATTTAAATTAAAACACTATAACTAACTTTTTTTTCCCAAATAAAAGTTTGTAACTATTCACTTTATTTATTTTTTTATTCTGATAAAGGATAACAGTTTAATGCATCTTTGGTGGAGTTGGGTTGTTGGGTAGTCTCCCTCCATTCCACCAGGGGGCCCTGTAAGTAGTTTACTTTTATTTTGAAGGAGTGTGAAAGTAATGCTGCCAAAACCGTCAGTGATGTTAAAAGAAGCAAACATAAAAAAAAAATAAGAAAACCTCTACATTTACAGTTAAATATTTTGCCCAATGTGGTAAGTTGTTTGTTCTTGCAATATTAAGCCCTTGTGTAACTGTATAGTTTAAGTTTTGTGTTGTAAACTATTGAGAAAATGTGTTTTTCCTGCATGAGTGTTCGGAAGAGATTAGCATTATGCTAGTGGTTTCCATGGGGTTTACACTTGGGGGGGCAGCTTGAGAAAAATAGGTTGAGAACCACTCTCTTAGACCAATCCAGTCAATGTCTAACTAAGGATCAGTGGCAAGACCAACATTTAGCAAAAAAGAATGGGCAGAAAATCAGTCTCTGGATGTGGAAAGCATGTAGAAACAAACTCCAAAAGTCGACTGATTGAGGGACTAAATACAAATGCACACAACACTTTTTAGATTTTTATTTGAAATTTTTTTTAAAACCTGATAATTTTCCTTCTGTTTCATGACTATTAATCCCAGTAAAATGCTGAAGTTTACAAAACAGTATAGTGATAAGAAATATGGAAAAGTTTGAAGGGTATGAATACTTTTTCAATGCACTGTTAACAAAATATATAATGATTTTGTCCTGGTTACACTAAGGGCACCAGAACCTTTCTGCAGATATAAGAATTACAGATCAGAGACAGATGAAGATATTATTTAGTAGAAAGGAAAGAGATGAAAACACCTAGAAGGGTTGAGTATTGAAAGGGTTTTTGGAATGAAATGAATGTAACGAAATAGTGAGAGAAAGTAATGAGTTTTAAATTCAAGGATTCTGGACAGTGACACTGAAAACACAAAAAGAGGCAACATAAACAGATTATTCTACGGTTGGCTAGCTGTTTTTTACATTATAGTCTTTTTTGCTGTGTAAGATTCTCATTATTCAAATCTGCAGCACTTTTTCTGGTGAAAACATAAATATTGAAACAGGTTAGAAGTTCAGTTCCCAAAAGGATTGCCCATGACGAAAGTGTGTCAAACTTCTTTGCCTAGAAACACTCTATGTGAGTATTTTTACATGGTGAATTCGTACCAGAAGTACTTGAAAACACAACAGAAGCCTGCTTATCGAGGTTGGACCACTCCATCTCTTGTGCTTTGAGACTTGTGTGTTTATGGTTATGGTTATGGTTAGTGGGGATGGATAGATAATCCATGTGAGCGGGGGCCTCATAAGTGGGCCCATTGCT